>MU006813.1:123404-156745 GCA_010093635.1 Massarina eburnea CBS 473.64
TGGCTCAATCCTGGCCATCCGATAGGCCCTCAGATAAACGGAATCCAAACTCCTCTGGGCCTAGTCGAGACCAGTTGCAAGAGACTATGCGGTACTCGAGGACAAACCGCAAAACATGGCGTCCGAGTGGCTTGCGCGCTCGGTGGCGCGCGACGGCCCCGTTTCACCCCCCGTCAGGCCCGATCCTCCTGTTTACTCCCAGTCGCTGGCCCTCATCAGCGGGCGCGCCGTCCTAGATCCCTGCAAATGAGCCTGGGGGACCCCGCCAGTCAAGGACTTTATGCGCAGATGGTCTGTGACAATCAAACTCCACAGGACCCTACCATCTTCTAACCTTACGTCTCTGCCCACTCTTTTCCTCCCTCGCGGCCGCCTCCTCCTACATATACGCAACCCGCGCCCAGTCCTCGCCCAAGTCACTCTTTTGAGCCTATCTTCACTTCGTATCACGTCGCTGTGTGCTCGCTGTCGTCCCTTCCTACCGGCTTTTGCAATTCTACCCTGGTGGATGATTTATCGACAGGAGCTAACTATCGTCGCCCTTTCCACCCTTTCCACCCTTTCCACCCTTTTGCCGCCTATTTCCACCCAGGTCATCCGTCCAGAAGGCCTTGCCCTTGCGTCGCCACCATAGTCACTCGCCTACTCTCTTGCGGACGCCAATTACGCCTCTGCAGCTGCCGGCTGTTGCCCTTTCGTCCCGCATCTCACCAGCCGCGAACCTTGGTTCTGCCATAGTGCTATCTGGTCACGACGCACACCACGCCCACCCCGGCCTTTTGATTCAATACGCCTATTCCGGCAACACTTCCAACTAGATCCGTCTTTGCTGGACAAGGAAGAGGTCGTTTTATCATTCGTCTATCCACCCTACCGGTCCAAGCGTAGGATATCAACCTCGACCCATAAAGGTTGACTCGGTCGCCAATCTCTCACTCCAGGTTCCGACATCACCTTCACCTGCCCGTGTCAACATGTCTTCAACCACTTTCGACCTCGCGTCGAAAATCCTCCGGAGAGCTGATGCTGCCAAGGCTGCCGATGGCGCCGCCGCTACCCAATCCTCAGGACCTACACCCAAGGAACTCAACGAGGAGGTTCAAGAGTTCGTCGGAACCATCTGGTACAGCTTCGTGGTCGTCTTCTTCATCTACCATGTCGGCCTACACGTCGTCCAATACATCCGCACTATCGCCTGCCTGAACAACGAGCACCAGAGGTATTTCGCAACTCCCCAGGCACTCTGGGCCAGCTTCAAGAAGCATCTCCTCAATGCGCCTCTCCTCCGGCAAAGGCATCACCGCGAGTTCAAGATGTCGAACGCCATCAATGTCGGCACCCTTCCCAGCCGTCTGCAGACTCTGATGCTGCTTGGATACTTTGCTACCAACGTCGGATTCTGCTTCTGGAACATCGACTACAAGAACTCCAACTACTCTACTATTGCGGGATACCTCCGCAACCGCTCCGGCGTACTGTCCGTTATGAACATGATCCCTCTGTTCCTCCTTGCCGGTCGCAACAACCCCATCATCAAGCTCACGGGTCTCTCATTCGACACGATGAACTTGATCCACAGATGGATTGGTCGCATTGTCGTGCTCGAGGCCATCTGCCACACCGTTGCCCACCTCGCCAAAGCCCATGTTGCTAAGGGATGGGCGGTCGCTTTCAAGGGATTGATCGCCAGTGAATTCATGTACACCGGTCTCATCGCCGTGTGCTCTCTAACCTTCATCCTGATTCAGTCGCCGGGTGCCATCCGCCACGCCTTCTACGAGACCTTCTTGACCCTTCACATCATCCTGGCAGCGGCTACTGTTGCCGGTGTCTGGATCCATCTGAAGAAGCGCCCGCAGCAGGAAATGATGTTTGCCGTCGTTGCACTCTGGGTTATGGAGCGTTTCCTTCGCCTCGCTCGCCTCACTTATCGCAACATCGGTAGCGGCGGTAGCGGCGGTAGCAAGGCTGATGTTGAGATCCTCCCGGGTGATGCGCTCCGCGTCACTGTCCGCATGGCCCGTCCCTGGACCTTCCGCCCTGGACAGCACGCCTACCTCTACATGCCATCCATCGGACTCTGGGCCAACCACCCGTTCTCGCTTGCCTGGAGCGACGAAGAGGAGGATCTCAGCATGGCGTCTTTGACTGCTGACGAGAAGAGTCTCCCCATGGCCCGCCAAGACATCCTCGAGCACCGCAAGACCAGCATGTCCTTTATCATTCGCCGACGAACAGGGTTCACTGAGACGCTCTACAAGAAAGCCGATATCGCTGCCGGTGGTAGATTCACGACCTCAGCACTTGTCGAGGGGCCCTATGGTAAGTCCCGAACCCTGTTTTCACTTCCCCAGATTTCAATCTATTTCGATATATTGGCAATCTAATCATCAACAACGCAACCCCTGCTAACGTTATGTCACAGGTGGCGAGGATCTCAGCTCGTATGGTACCGTCATGCTCTGGGCAGCTGGTATTGGAATTACGCACCAGGTCGGCCAAGTGCGCGAAATCGTCGCTGCTTACGCCAACGGCACGACCGCCACCCGCCGTGTCACCCTTGTCTGGATTATCCAATCTCCGGAGCATCTTGAATGGATCCGAACATGGATGACACATATCCTCGCCATGCCCCGTCGTCGCGAGGTTCTCAAGATTCTTCTCTTCGTCACCCGGCCCAGGAGCACCAAGGAAATCCACTCCCCGTCGTCCAGCGTCCAGATGTTCCCCGGCCGACCCAATGTCCAGGCATTGATCGACCAGGAGATGCAGGAGGGCATCGGTGCTGCGGCCGTCACAACGTGCGGAACGGGCGCGCTTGCTGACCAGCTCCGTCTCGCGGTGCGCAACCGACAGAACCAGTGGAATGTGGACTTCCGTGAGGAATCCTTCTCATGGTAAACAAGTCGCATTCCCTTCTTCTGCCGCGCCCTCCTACTCGCCTTGTCTCGACGACAATCCGACAACTCCGCATACAGTCATGACCTCACGAAATGGCTTCCCTAGGTTCAACCTCTATCGCTTTTATCGGGACCACTCGTTCGAGCGATTGGCTTTTGCCAGTCGGGGTTTAATGAGCGCTGACACGTATCTTTCCTTCTTCTACCACCTTACCTTCGAGCCTTCCTTGTATAAACTTTCATTTATTTTTTCCTATCTATCATCTCATCTTGTTTCACATAGGCTATTGTGCTGTTGGACATGGCACCAATCAGGTCTTACAGTCAGCGACATCGCAGAAAACGGACGATGATTGCTATGGGGCGGCGACACAGGTTAGATACCATCGTACAATCAAGCTTTTGGTTGTATACCCGGCGTTCTTGATTTCTTCCATGTCATTTCCCTAGTGTATATATTATCTATCAAGGTAGCGTCGCGACGCAGTGTGCGAAAGGGAAAGAAAAATTCCATCATCTACAACGCATTTCCTCATTTTCCCTTGAGCGATGATCGCAACACAGAACATGCAGCTAGAGACACCGTCAACGCCCCTTCGGGCGAAACTCACAGTCCGTCACGCCGTCACAGCCACGAGCCGGGCTGGCAAGTCCGTTGGATCAGCATGTCAGAACCCTACCTAACCGACCAGCCAGCCAGCCAAGCAGACCCTGTCATCTCGTCGCCTCGCAGCGCATCTTCTTCATCGCGATCAGCTTCAAACCGACGTTTCCTCCGCAGAGACGTTGTCATGCGCTCTCCACCATGACGTTCGCAGGGCCGGGAAATGGGCGCGTAAAATCACGGCCAAGCTTACGCAACGTGCCGTTTCACAATGCGGGCCTTCGGTGGGTCCTGCCACGATGTAGTCACGCAGGGCAAGGAAGGACGGGCGACGATTCGTCGGAAATGGTTAACGTGGTGGAGAATGTTGGCGAGGAGTCATGTTACTTACTTCAGAGGGGGGGTGACTCGGTTGTCGGTGGTATCTAGTGGCGCGTGGAAAGTGATGGGTTTTTTTGGAATCTTGGGGGAGGGTTATTATTGTATTATTATTGGTATTGGTGCAAGGCGGGTTCTAGTCTTGGGCTACTTTTAGTAAAATTATAATAGGCCGCGCGACTAAGTATGGAGGGAGTGGATTCGTGCGGATTTTGGATTCGGTGGTAGGTCGATGCCTAGTTGAGGTTGGTTGGTGGTACCTTTTTTTTCTCCCACGGAAATCTTCCCTAGGGCTCTCTCTCTCTCCGGGAGTACCTGGGAGTGATTATTGTGACAGGCTGGGAATGTTCTGTACCTACATGCATACATACTCCGAGCAACTTGGTGACGACGCCGGAAATGCTATGGAGCGGCTTTGGTATGTATGCACGACATGGAGCCCTGTTTCGTTCGTCCGGATTATTACGAAGATCGTTGTTTGTTGTTTGGTGCTCCGAAGTGCAGGAATCGTCTATGCTTTCTTTTCCGATGAGGCTGAGCGGTGCAGATCTTGAAGGTCACGATTCGGGCTTTTTGAGGCCTTGCTTCCTTGCAACATTGTCGGTATTCCGTTCTTTTTTCGCGAGGATCTATGCCGGAAGGAAGGGACAGGGTCGATCTTGAAGCCTTGGTATACGATGGTTATTTTTTTGGCCCTACTATCGTTTACTTACTACTTCTTATGTTCTGTGCTAGGTCTGATTTTTGTGGGTTTGGAGGGAGGTGGTTTCAAGGCGGACATGTGTTTGTGGCTTGACGGTTAACGACGACGTGGCAGTTGTTTGATGATGTGTTGTACGAAAGTAAAAGGGTGTTTTGGATAATAATGAGGCTATTGCTAGTGAGTTCCGCTTCGTAACACCTTGTTTCTGGGTACGGTCTTGGTTTTCGTCATGGCTCGGGTTTCTAGGTTGCGGAGAGTTTTTTGATGTTCCACTTAGTATCTCAGCGAAGACCGCACGCCTTGCTATCGTCACGGACGATATTCTCGGTCCGTGGTTTTTTATCTGCGGCTCTCTGTCTTGGAACCGAATCGCAGAGGATGTTAGTTTGTCTTCCAAACTTCCTGATGCGGAAATGGATAGTGTTGGAGGCCTGAGAAACAACACTCGACTCTTTGTTCAACTTGGTCAATACCGTTGGAAAACGTAGTGCAAGATCTGCCTCTACTGAAGTGAAGAGTCCGTCGATTCTTCAACCAGGTCTAGACTCCGGTTGCAAACCTTGGTTACATCTACCACCGGTTGGTCTACCCAAACTATAGCGCTCCAGACTATAGCAAAAATCGATGAAGCACAACGTAACAGCGAGAAGGCTGATTTCCTGTCGTGTTACCGCATCACATCATTTCATCAACCTCAGTATGAAAATTGTTGGTATTGTGGTAAAGCGTCGAAGTCTCTCGAAGCATACCGAAGCCCGCTTGGATACTCCAGACGCAAAGCTTCGCTGTTTACATACACCCTGCACCCAGGAAATTGATCCCAATCGAGCACAATACGTCCTCGTCGAGAAATTCCCCCATGTTCACGCGTGGAAAGTGTTTTTAGCCGAGCTGCCTGTCTCTGGACTTGCTTCTAGCTAAGGCTCGTATAAAAGCTGCACAGCACTGCATCACTTTCGTTCTTCCTTCGCTCGTGTATGCGCGAGAACAATACTGCCAATAAGGTACCCCTAGGTATAAGACTAGGAAAAGTATCTGAGGATATGCACGAATTCTTGATAGATAACGATGGTCAAATACCCGAGTGATGCGGCTGAGGTCGATATGCGTAGGGGTAAAATCAGAATTCTGTCGGTAGGGAAGGTTATACCGAGTGTTAATATACCGGTACCTTCTGAGGATTTCTACTTTGATGTGGGAGGTACATAGACGTGAAGTGCTGAGGATGGCAGTTTTCATCTGACTATTTAGGAGTGAGCTTTTATCTCGACGACATACTTCATACATGTTTCAATAGCGCTGAAAGAATAACATCAGTACATCGTATCTTCGAAAAACGACACAACAACCTTAAAAGACGAACTGCGCTTATACTTTTCAGCCAAGCCCGGTCTCGCCGTGCAGCAGCAGGAGCAAGGGTATATTGTATACACTCTACATACTGCCGCGCAGTACGGCGTAGCATAGCCGGCATTACATATAGTAAACTCACGGCACTTGTGGGGTATGCGCGTGCTTCATACCTGGTATTCGCGATGCGACGTCACAACAATGGTAACGGATCACGCTGTGCGAGCTTGTCTTTGTGGGGTTTAATCTGGATAATATGGACAACGGTGTGAGGTGGAGATGATAGATTGGATTGTTGATGATGGCATGTATTGGTATGGGTGATAAGCGAGAACGTGGCTTGCATGTGCATGCTTACATGGATGCATATATCCATGGGCCTGTATATGGGTATAGGGTATGTATGCAGTACTGGATCTGCGCAAGGTCATTTTTCTATTGTTGCGGTACTAGAGGTGTAGATTGAGTTGTATATCGCTCGCGCAGAAAACAAGGAAGTGCGGCGGGTTGTTCTGTACATATCATACATTTTGGAAAGCACGGCGGACGTTGAGATATCTCAGTGAGCCTGCTTCAGGATATTGATTATATGTTGCGACTTCCTGAATCAAGAACTCGGGGATTACCGCTGCTGGCTCGCTTTCAGGTAGTTGCTGTGATTTGTGATTAGTTGATACTCTGAGAGATTTTGCGTGTGCTGGGTAGCCTCATGGTTATAGCGTTGAGGCCCAGATCGAGTCGTATCGAATGTCAAGTCGGGTCGAGTATCAAGCCGGACCGACAACTTGGAAGGTTTGAAGATAGTACTATCATCCCATCTATTTCACCCTATCTATTTCTCAAACTGGTTCTACAAGTGTCCATGCCGCGTATTACGTCTGTTCTATCTTATTCTATGGTCTCCATGCAACCCATTTCGAGGAGAATGCTGGTCAAGATACAAGCTCAATATGCTCAATGTTGATCCACTGTCGATTCGATCGCGCCTTCCCTGCGTGAAGTTACGTTACAGCTCATGTACATGAGAAGTCCCTTACTCCATCTGCTCCGGACTCTCCGAATCCACAGCCTCCTCCAAAGCCAACCTCTCTCTAATACCCTTCAGCCCCCTAACCACCACATCTGCCATAACACCTCCCCTCCCCAACTTCTGCACTGCCTCTTCCACACTCACAAGATAACTCTTGTACTCAGCCTCCTCTTCATCAACGCCCGTACCTTCATGCCGCACTGGCTCATACCCCTCAGGCTCCATCTCCATCCTCCGCTTCAATGATAGATTGACCGGGAACGCGGGTGGAGGCTTATACGGCTCGTTGGGTGCGGAAACAAGCTCGGCCTCGAGGGCGGGGGGGATTGTCTCGGCGATGTACCAATAGAGAAGGTATTGTTTGGAGTGATGGCTTACGGGCATGAGTTGGAGCCAGATGGGTTCGGCTGTTAGGGGTGGGGCAGAGACGCGGGGATGCGCTTCCGGTTGGAGATGCTGTGTTGGTAGGGGCAGGAGGCGGTTGCGGTAGCCTGACTATCATCTCTATTAGCATTTAATTCATACTCGTACTCATCTCACGTAGGCCGTGATGTATGATGTGATTGACATACCTCCTCATATCCCTCCCGCTCTGCACCCCTCCCTGCATCCTCGCCCGCATCCCTCCGTCCCTTCGGTAAGAAATAATACGTCCTGTCTCTCCTATCCTTTGCACTACAGATCACGACCCTCTCGCTCTTGAGATGGAAGATGGCAACTCCGCCGCCCTGGACAAAGTTCTCGGACGCAACCTGACCAAAGGTCGCCAGTGAGGACTGCGGTGCGGTGTGCGACATCGTGGTCAAAGAAATATCTGAAGATGGTTTGCTAGTTGATGGTGTCGAGGTGTCAATGGGCGCGCGATGTTTGGGCGGTGGTTTTGTTAGGCAGCAGCAAACTCCAAGTACCCGCAGGCAGGCATCGCGCATATCGCTGCTGCTAAGGTGGAGTGTGTTGTGATTGCGTGCGTGTGAGCATAAACCAATTCATGGCTGTGGATCTTGAACACTGCGTCATACTAGAGTGAAGTTGTAGTCTGCGGAACTCGTGCCGAATCTAATCGTGTTTGATTTTCCCGCTAAGATCCCGGCTTACCGGATCCGGCCGACCCCTCAATTCCGCTTCCTGCCCCTCGCTCTTTGCATACTACAAGTACACATTAAAACCACAATCTTCATAATTCATTCAGGACGTGTGGCCCAATGGCAAGGCGCTTGACTACGATTGCAATTTGTGATCAAGAGATTCCAGGTTGTAAGTAACCCTACCTACGAGGTTAAAAAATACCTTACTAATCAACACCAGCGACCCCTGGCACGTTCAGAGTTCGAGTTTCTTTTTTGACATTTTCTTTTGACCAAATTTTCGCGGTTTTTTTTTGAAGCAATTTTTTGGTCTAGTCCAATTATTTCGCCTGCCTACGTCTGCCTAACCCTTTAATTAATAGAACATGTTCCGTTTGAAATACAAGTATAGAAGGAAGCCTATCATAATCTATATTTAATGTCCTAGGTACGTGAATAACGTTTCATGTATACGGAATAGATGTCTCTTCCGTCAGTCTATCTACTAACACGTCCTTCAATTCATAATCCTCTGTCGTCTGTTCGGTATACCGCAAAGCTTTTAGGTCAATGTCGCCTACTTTTTCTACCTAGAAGTCCTTGAACCTCCTTGCTTACCTATACACTTCTCGCAGCTCGCGTATTTTCATATCCTGACTTTACAACGGATGTAGCGTATTTGTTAGGTTCTTTAAGATACTCGGCGCTTAGCTGCGCGATAGCTATATTAATCGGCGGCAGTCTCTGTAATAATGTCTGCTACAGTGCTACATAGAAATGTCAATAGCCTGTAGATTTCCTGCTATGGCGGCTTCTCGCATAATCCTCTGTTGTTCAGGTGACAGCCGTTGAGACTTCCGAATCATTCAATATGAACGTCCTCCCGATATGTCTCCTGTAAGCCTGCGATCTTCTGCAAGCATCCTAACTGCCATTTGCGTTTTCCTTCGGGAAGTGTGACGCTAATGCCATCGTAGAACCTCATTATACGTTCGTTGGTCCCTTTGAAAATCTCTAGAGGGCCAAATGTGTTTCCTTTAGCCCCGTAACGAGGGCATGTATCTTTCTGTCCAGATCCTCCTTCTTCTCCATGGTCATCTCCTTCTTCGCGTATACGTCGCCATCTTTGACCTCCAACAAAGACTCTAAGATGCGCGGTGGTCCTTAAAATTCCTAGCATGACTCTGTCTCTTTTCTGCACCTCACGATAGCGGTATGTTTTTTTTAAAGGGATCGGCTCCCACATTGTGCTCTTTGCCTCCTCCCACTCGTCCATCAGAGACAGGCTTCCGCCTTCGCAATCATCATCAATAATGGTCATGGTAAGCGTCAACAATTGGCCCATGTTCTCATCTAGCCGGAAGGCTTGACGCACTCAGTCTTTACATTCTGCACCAATGATGTCGGCGTTTGTTGTAACTGAAACAATGGTTTTCAGCAAGTGCAGTCTGTCGTTTTCGTCCGCCCATTCTTTGAATTCACGAGCACTCTCATTCGGGGAGTGTACTTTCCACTTGACAGTGAACGTGCGCGGATTTGGATCGGTTTCCATGGTAGCTTGTTCGTCAGGTAGGTCCCCGTCGTCTAGCATTGTAGAGTCCCTAGCCAGCATCCATGTGGGGACATAGTCTGCAGTGATTGTGCGCGGTGCGTCCCATGGCTGGCTTTCGAAGCGTTTCCACTGTGACTCAGAGATGACGTACGCCAGGTGCTGGCGCAGCATAATCATTCTGTTCAACGGAACCAGGTCGGTTTCTCCTCGTAATGGGCCTAGAAGGAGTGATGGAGGTCCGTTGCGTGTAGACTTTGGGGGGAGGCTCCTGCCCGTCAATTCGCAGAAACGCTTCGTTGTTGCCGTGTCAATGCTAAGTTGGTATGCGATCCAATCTATGAGGCCACGGTGGCCTCCACCGTACCATCCAAAAATGACGTGAGGTTATGTTGGTCTCCGGGTTGGGCAAGGTCTACCGGGTTGACTTTTCGCGCTGGTGTGTGCTTTGAGCTGTGTTTGCGCGGGGGGGTTGCGCTACTTGCTGCCTCGGCAGCATGGTCGCCTGCCTGTAGATTGGGTGGCGGCGACCGCGCTTTGAAACGAAGAGGTCACGGCTAGAAGCCATGATGTTGGAAAGCTTTCTTTGGTCCGCTTTCATGGGTAGGTATGGCCGAATTGTCCGGAAATACGTAGATAGACGATCGTGGAATCGATGGAGGAAGAGTAGAAGAGGTGGTGGGAGGAAGAGTAGAGGAGGCGGTGGAAGTAATAGAATGACGTATTCGATATAATAATGAGAATCAGAGGAAAGATAGGTAAGAGAATACTACGGCTGCACCTGTTTACGTACAGGAACTGCAGATTTAAAGAAGAACACGCCTAAACTATACGCATAAAGTAAGAGAGATATGCAATCGAGCAACTTTATATCTCTGTAATTTAGGCAGCAGCTAGATAAAGTAAGAGAGATAAACTGTTTAGTGCGGTGGTCTAGGCTGTACTATCCCGCTTACCACGGTACGCGAGATATATACTTACAAATAGAATGCGCCTAAATTACGTATATAAAGTAAGAGACGTAAGCTATTTAGTGCGGCATAGCGCAGCGAAAGATTTGATAACTATCACTTATAGTCTAGGTCTCGACGACACACTCTAAAGGTGCTAGGGCTGCCTGTACAACGAGGTTCTACTTTATAGAGTCTATTAAATATCTTACTACGTTAACATTCTACTATTAGAAGTATCATTAATGTAATGTATCCACCTACGTAGTTATTATTAGAAGTTGAATAAATACTTCACAGCATATCAGTTACCTACAACCAGCGTTATAAACAGTCTATATAGTAAGTTTTTCAGTATTCGAGAGCCTACACAAAGAACTATCCTATGAACAATACACGAGAAAAAAGGGCCTAGATTATAGATAGTGATCCGTTCGAGGAGATAAATAAAGGTAGGCAGACGAGTATAGTCCCAGCGATACACGTCCTATCATTCCTAACACTAGTACCCAAAGACATACACAACAAACCATCAAAAATGTCAAGTCCTCTATCTAGAAAGAGAAGAGAGAAAGAAATCAAAATATCAACAACCCCCCATTTCCATCTAGAAGACCAGCGCCTAGGGGATAGGGGAACAAAGAGTCCAAGATAGCGCACCACATCATCGAAGAGAACCAAAAAAAAACAACAACCCCCAAAAAAGCCTCAAACGGGCCCACCACAAACACCAACCACCTTCCCCACCCCCCAAAAAGCACCCCCAACCCCAACCAAACCCTGATACTCAATCGAATTCCCATAAATCCCAACATCCACATCCACATCCCCATCCATACCCTCCATCTCCATACTAAAACTCTGATGCTGCAAGCCAGCGGACGGATCGTAGTTTCCCAGCGCGGGGAGCGGGTACTGTATTTGGGACTGCGGGGTGGTGGGCGGGACCTGGATTGCGCCGGGGATGGAGTTCCAGTCGATCATGTTGGAGCAGTCTATGGAGAGGGGGTCGAGGGGGGAGATGGCGGGGAGGGTTGGTGGAGTGGTGGAGATGGTGAAGGGGTTGGGGAAAGGGGGGTGGTGGAAGATGTTGGAGTAGGAGGGTTGTGGAGGTGGAGGTGGAGGTGGTTGTGGGATCTGGTGTTGAGGTTGAGGTGTGTCGATGGTATAGGAATTGCGCTTGGAGTTGCGCATAAAAGGCTGCGCGAGACGGGCAAGGCCACTGACAAGATCCTTTTCCTTCTTCTTTCCTTTCCCCTTCTTATCCCCCTTGCCGCTCATGTCGGAGTAGTCTTGCCACGCATCCATAGTCATCCCATCCTTGAAATGATTGGCGATGTGCGTCTCCCTCTTATCCCACGTCTCCAGCCTATCGCCACAGAAGCCGCACGTCCAGCCCTCGGCTACAGTATCAGCTGCCCTTTTCCACTTCGCCTGCGCGGTATCGTATAAAGTGGCGTTGTGGAAGTTCTTGACGTGCTGCCGTAGGTGGTCGGGTCGGAAGAAGGTTCGGTCGTTGGCGTCCCTTCTTGCGCAGTCCTGGATGCGGTGGTGCTCCTGGAAGTGGTTTTCGGGAGGATCCTTCATCTTGCAGAAGGCGCATATTGACGAAGAGTTTAATCGGGATGAGAAGGTTAGCCGTGGCCCATTGAGCATGCATGTCCACTGTGCCTTGGGTCGATGCTGCGTCTCCTCATGCCGCCGCCATGACTTCGGCACCAGCGATTTGCGGCAGAATGTACATTGCCACATGTCTGGATCCGCCGATGTATTGGTTGGTGGATTATCGCCCATTGGGACGGATCCCTGCGCTGTCGCGGTCATGGATTGTGCTGGAAATGTGTGATCGTTTGGACCTGGGTGATATTCCAGCGGGGAGCCGATGAAAGGAGAAAGAAGTGGAGCCTGTGTTGGAGTCGTGGATTCGGCGTTGTTTTGACGATACATCTTCTTCTTCCCTCTCCTGCATGGCCGTTGTCGTGCTTGGGTCGGGGAGAAGATGCTGGTGCCAGATACCGGAGCAATCTGCCCGTGCGGTGCTCGTCGGCCTTCAGAGATGAACGTCAAGCCCCCGATTGGAGTATCCACTGGAATGTCACTGTCTGTCATACCCTCCTCATCACTACTGCCGGACAGGTAGTTGTCCGAAGAATTGAGCTGCCTTGCTCTGGCATTCGTAAACCATGTCGTGACTTGTTTCTCCGTGATGCCACACTCTTGAGCCAGTATTTGTTTCGTCTCCGAAGTCGGGTATGGGTTGTGTCTGTTTGCATCTAGCCATCGCTGGAGACAATCCAATGCATGTGGAGGGAGCTTTGAGTTGCGACCGGCTCTCGACCGCCTCACTTGATGTGGAGTTACTGGAGATGTTGGAGAGAGAAAGGCAGGATCAGACGAACAACCGAGGCACGCGTGAGTACCTGAGGGATCTATGATGGTGGAAAGCTCGCACGCTGAACAACGTTGATGGCCTCTGGTAAACTTGGTAGGGCTCGTAAATTCATTTTCACTTGTGGATCCTGATTCGAACGTGAACATGGGATGCCGTTGATCGCCACCGGGTATGTTGAGTTTTGGGAAAGATATCTTATCCTTCAAGGACCCTTCGCCTGGCACTGCCGATGTCGGTTCGATGATCTGGGGAAGACGACACTTGGGGCACTTGATATCTTCGCCCGGATTCGTAATCTTCCAGAAGTCGCATTGCACACATGCATCTCGTTCGTTAGTGGTCGCGGGTAGCTGGAAGTCACTGCTCGATGTGTTGGCGGTATAGACATTGAGTCTTGTGGTCGTAGGGGTTGTCGAGTTGTCAAACTGATCACGAGTTGGTTCTTGATCAATGTAGTAGGGAATGAGACTTACTGAGTATGCGTCTCTAAACAAACCCAAACCCACTGGCTTTCGAGATTTTACTTGCAAGCGATCGCTCGGTGAACATTCATGAGACTGAACCTACAGTTCATGAGCGTTGTCTCGTAGAAGTGGAGGGATCTTCGTACCGATTGTGCCAGCATTTCTTCCTCCTCCAACATGCCCGTGGTCCCGTACCCCGAATCGCAAGACCAGATACTTGGCGCTTGTCGTTTTGGGCTGTAGTCGTGGGGAGACAACATAGCTTCGCAAGACTAATAACTCGTCAATCTTGTGCTAGTCGTTGTTGTATTGGTGTCGCCCGAAAAATGGTCTAGCGGATTTGGAATGAAATCATACGGCGGCGAAAAGCGACGCAAGCTCCAGTACATATCTACAGCCATACTCCACTTCAATGTACCAAAGGAGGGTGTTTGTGGCTGTAGTCGTCAACCGTCCCCTCCCCAATCATGCGGTGAGCGCCACATTTGCGCGCCACGAATTTTGGTACTATCTTTACAGCGGCCAGCCTGACAAGGGGCTTCCCGGGTGCACGTTTCGAGCAAGCCTGAGGCTGAGATGCCTGTGGGGTCCAAGTCTTATCCTCTTACGGCCACGGCGAGGCTGAATATCCAATCGGAGAGGCTTGCCGGCGCATGAACAAACACTGCACAGCCATCAACTCCTAACTGCGCCACAGATCCATTGGCTATGATGCGTCCGTGGAGCCTTTTGGAGGTGAGAGAAGTTCGGCAGCCGCCGAGGAAAGGTGCTAGACTGACTCGTCCCGGCCTGGGTTTTCCTCTGACGTGACTTCTCCAGGCTCGTGACGTCAACCCGCAAGGCTATGTGATGCGGTTCCGTCTGCATCGATGTGGATAGGCGTTTAAAGCGGTCGAGGCTCGCATGAACAGGCGGGTCGCGCTACGGTCGCTGAAGCTTTTGTTGACAGACAGGCGAGGCTGGAATACGAGTCTCAAGGAAGCCGTTCCAGATAAGGCGAGTGGATTGAGTTTGATGCAATTTACTGTTGGACAGACTCGCGGGCGATGGGTGTTTGTCCAAAGGTTGTCGTAAAAGGGTGGAAACCGCAGTCTCGCGCGAGCCGATGCCGTTGTACTACAAAATGGTTCAGGCTCATCCAATGAACAAAATGATTTCTGAACATGACATCGGAGGTTTCCATCCCACCCCAATTTTGCAAGCGACAGAAGAAGCGGTATGTCTTGAAAGTCCACGTGTGTCTCGTATTCACTCAGCCTCTACCGCCGTGTAACCGCTCGCGTGTAACAAGCACCCCGCCATCTTATCCACAGCCCCGAAGCAGGATACCCAAATCAGCCAACATAGCGGTGTAAATGTTACATTTTGTTGTTGAGGAGCCAGCCATATGCATTGTGCAGGATATCGTGTAGCGCACTACGAAGCTCGTATATCGTAAGCAAAGGCGTGAAATCTGTAGAGCGTGGATAGAGCGCCACAGCGATCAGCGTTGCTTTTAACAATCGACTATACAGACTATTATATGAAAGAATAGAATCTACTTGGTCCAACAGGTATAAAATATCAAGTTCAACAAACCAAGCGCCCACATGTACTCACACCACCCCCATAAAATCTCACAAAACAACACAACAAAGCAAGCGGGTATTCATTTTAGCTACCAAAAAAACGAAAGAGAAGAAAGAAAGAAAACCAAGATGCAGCAGCGAGTGGTGCAATAAGCGCAGTCGTCCCCAATCCGAACGAACCCAAAACCCACTCCACTTCACTCCACACCACCCCACTCCACTCCGTCCAATCCCAAGTACATACATATGCTATCCATCCCTATCAATATCAATAAGAAGCACCACCCCCTCCCTCCCCGATCCCCGGCAGAAGCAGGAGTAAGTTGCCAAAGAAACAACAACATCAAGATTTCAATGCCGGGCGGTCCCCGATCCCGCCATTCATGCAAGCAAGCAAGCAAACAAACAAACAAGCAAGCAAGCCAGAAGAAAAAATCCATTTGCTCAACATATGCAAAAACGGCAACAAACATCAGTGCATCATCTCGGTCATCAGCGTCACGTGCGCTCTATATGCCATACCATGCCATGCTACACCATCCACTCACGCCCCCCCAAAGAAGAAGAATAAGGGATAAACAATAAAGAAAGCTTCGTCGTCTACACCACACCCCACTCTTATCTTTTCTAATATATGCTAGAAAAAATATGACTCGGAAAGAATGATAATTGACATCACCACACGGCGTCATCGATCGACTGCCCGATCTACTATGAAGCAGGCAGTGCCGATGTAATTGCAGCAGGCACAGATGGTTCATCCACCACATTACACCAAGGATGTTCCAAGACCTGCGAGATGGTGATGCGTCTATCGACATCGCGATCGAGCATGAGTCGAATGAGGTCGATGCTTTCGTCGCTCATGATATAAGGTACGCGCAGGTCGTGATCCATAATCTCATCGATGCTATAGAAGGGGTTTTCTTTGTAGACGATGGTGTAGAGGAGGATGCCGAGGGCCCAGACATCCTGCTCTTTGCCGCGGTAGGAGCGGCCGGCGAGGACTTCGGGCGCTGCATAATCTGGTAAAGTTAGTGAATGAATTATCGAGTGATGGGAGGAATGGGGGCGGGCTTACCGATTGTCCCGACGAACACGTCAAAGGGTCCACTCTTAATGTACGCAGCACTGCCGAAATCGATGAGCCGGATATTACCCTCGCCGTCCAAGATCACGTTCTCGTCTTTGATGTCGCGGTGGACCACCTTCGATTTCGTATGCAAATGGTGAACTGCTTCGGCCACCTGAACAAAAATCTTTCGACATTCCTTTTCTTCCATGTTGACGCGAAGTTCGATATAGTCGAACAAGTCCATCCCAGGCAGGCCATGGGGTACCATCTCGATGTAGTAGTTGACATCATCTTCGAAGAAGTCAGACATCTCAACAATATTGGGATGCTTGAAGCCGTCTCTCCGTAAGTAGTCAAGCACGTGGATCTCGAGCGGCACTGTGCCCAGCCGACGGTCCCGCGTCCAGGTATCGACAAGAATTCGTCTCTTTGTCACGTACTTGATGACGACCTTTTTGCTGCTATTCTTCTTGTACCGACATAGTTTGACCTGGCCATACGCGCCTTGGCCCATATCTTCCAGGACCACAAAGTCATTGATCGACTTCTTTTTCGCAGGCCCGTCTTCCTCTGGGGTGGGTGGCCCTCGCTTGGCACGCGGTTCCGCTGGAGACTGGGGTTGTGTGGCTTCTTGGAGTTGCTGTGTCAGCAATGATACTTGTGCAGGCGGCCTTTGCTCCGACTCCGCTTCCTCTGGGTGGACAACGGAGGATTGCCCGGGCGATGGCTGATGCGGGGGTGTTCCGGGACGCGAGACTAGAGGAGTGACAGGTCCGACACCGTGGTTTGTGGCGTGCATTTGTCGCGAGTATGTGATCCAGAGAGCGTAGACAAGCTCTGGGCCCTGGTGCTTGTTTGAACCCTCTTCTTCTTCGATGACACTCTCGTCGAAGCGAGGGTTCTTCTCGCTGTTGACGACCCTCATCTGGACATCGACCATGATTTCCGAACCATCGTGATGGAGCGCCGGTAGCCCGCTGGGCTTGAGGAAAATTGCCGCGGCCTCCCCACCTCGACCTTCCCGCATGGCAAGCAAGGCGCGCGCACGTCGGAAGCTGTGCTCTGGGATGACAATGCCGTCCACAAGATCAATTTTATCCTCATCCGTCATGACATGTAGTATCTTGTCGAAGCCGGGGATGAGCTTGGAGATGTGGAGACCCTCGGGGCGTGCTTGTCCGAAAAGAGCGGACGAGAAGACCGAGTTCGCGCTCGTGACGGTGAGATCTCCTGACGACAACACGATAATACCGGCAATATGTGGAAAACTCGACACGCGGAAAGTGGGTTCGCCCGGCACTGGCTCGACTGATATCGGGATATTGATGCTATTCGAAGTGCGGGCAGTGAAGTTGCGAATGACTTCGATCTTTTCGTAGTCCAGTGCTCCCGTATTCGTGCCTTCGAGTCGCGGAATGGCAGGTATTAGACGCTTGATATCCATGCCTCTTCGAAGCCGGTCGCTGCCGAACACAGCTTCTATCGCCCCGTGGCCCTTGGCCACACAACCAACCTCATCCACGTTGATGTATACTGAGTCTTCCGCAATCTCCTCAAGTACCCAGATGAGACCACCCCGCTTCTCCTTCACCCATAGACTCGCTGCTCCGGTTGCACCATTCCGCTTCTGTATCGGCACGACATCACCGCATAGCAAGACGCCTCTTGAACCCTTGGACTCGTGATTGAGGCCTCCCTTGACATTCGACCGCTGTGTGTACATGGACGAGCCGCTCCCATCGTCGGTCTTTGACCGTCTGGGCGTGGGGTTTTGCCGTGACGAGGGCTTGCTGAGCAAGCGTGCTGTGATACCGTTACCAACTTTCAGCGCTGTCGACGGAGGAGATTCTGGTCGCTGACTTTGGGGGTATTGGTCTCGAAATGCCTTGGAACCCAGCGACGGGTCCTTTAGCTTGTCTTCGAGCCACTTTCGGCGCTCTTCGCGAACCACCTCAAGTATACCTAGCTTCCGTACCTCTGCGCGTGTCACCCCGAAGACCAGGCAAGCCAGGTCATTCGCGGACGTGATAGTCCAGGGTGCCGCCGCTTCCGTCGTGAAGATGGCCTGGGCAGCGGGCGCCCAGCGACTCCCGTGTCCGTGAGGCGCTGGTCCGTGGGGCGTTGGACCGCCCACATGCTGTCCAGGAACACTGGACACAGAATGTGGCATCGCAGAGTTGGTGGTGGGGGAAACAACTTGATGGGCTTGCCCATCGCCGGAAAAGTAGGGTTGTGCCAGGGCATCGTTGAGCTGATTCTGAATGGTGAGGGGTACTACGTCCGTCAGTGTACGTTTCAGTGATTGACGCTGGGGTCGCTGGGTTGGCGGCGAAGATGCAGTGGTTCTAACGCTGGAGCCTTCTGAAGTCACGTCGGAAACAGGGGTGCTTCTTGCGTCGGTGTTGTCGTCGGGTAGGCTTTCATTCCGGATGTCTGTGGGCAGGACTCTGTGGGTGGGCGACTTTGCGGGGTCTGACATGCTGTCAGGGCTCGTTGATCGCTCGGGCGCTAGGAAGCTCTTGTCGAACAGGTTCTCGCCGTCCAATTCGGCCGGGCCGGTGAGAGGACCGAGGCCGCCGAGACCGTGTGCCCCCGTAGCTTCGTGGCCGATCAGGTTCGCGCGCATAAGCAGCTCCATCATGCTCTGCACCTCCTGGTCCCCACTCAGCCTCGCCTGGGCCTGGGCTATGCCCGGATTCGTGGCGGCCCAGCCCAGCTTGTTCTGCATAAAATCTATCGACCGCTTCAGCACGTTCTGGCGGTTGTGTATAAACTCCTCGGACTGGGTCGCGAACGAGAACGAGTGCAGGGACTCGGCGGGGAAGCGGGTGAGGTCCTCGCCAAAGGCAAAAGACGGCGTGGCCGATGCAGTGGGAGTGCTCCCAGAAGGATGCCTCGAGACGGGGGGTGTGATGTTCAGCGAGGCGGCGCGCTGGGATGAGGAGGCTCGCGAGGCCGGTTGCTGCTGGCGGATGCGGCGGAGGCCAGAGGCGCCCAAGCCGTGCTCGTGCTCGGGCATAATAGGCGACCTGGCAAGCGTGTGAGTCCCGTCATTCAATGTGCCCAGGCAGCCATCCGCGTGTTTGGCAGGCGCGGAAGGGTTCCTTCCCCAGATGTCGGCGAATGCAAACTCACCTGGCCATCCGGTCCAGCTGCCCCGCGTCCATGCTCAGCCGCTTCATGTCTGTATGAATGGCCAGCGGCGGATCGCGCTGGGCGAGCAGGTTGCTCGTGCTCTTGTTCTTGGACAGCGTGCCATTGCCGGTGGTCTGCGGGGCGAAGCGGAGGGTCTGTGGCGTTCTGAGCGGTGCTTCGTTTGGAGAGCCTGGAGGGGTGAGGTGGTCAGCGGCGACGCCCATCAGTGAGTACGTGCAGTTGGAGGGCTACAAAGATCGATTGCTGTGCGTCTGCGCCGAAGGAACCATGGGCCACGATCGGAATCTGGTCTGTTCGAGCGGTGAGCCCTGCGTCTACACACCCCGCGTCACCGTGGGGCAGAGCGCAAGCAGACCTGTGACCTGGCGCGCGGGGAGTACAAGGGTGGAGCATGAACGGGTTGCCCCCTCCCCCTGTCGCCCTTAGCGTCTTGGCCGAAAAGACGGCCGATTTCTCAACTCTCTGAGAGTCAATTTTGACGATTTCTGTACGATTTCGAGCTCAATTCTGCTGATTTTTGAAGTTGATAGTAGGAAGGATAGTCAAATTGATCAATAGACGCGTAGAAATGGGCGTTTTAGCTCGGATCAACTGTTGATCCGGCCGTGCTGACGTAGGATTGTTGTGATTCCAAGAAGACGCGTGATTTCTTAACACTCTCTGTACCCTCACTGCCTCTGTACACGTTTAGTTATTGTACAAGCTTGTTGTTACTATCATGCCTTCCTTACACCGACACCAAATACGCCCTCGCGACAAGGCTATTGCTTCTACAGAGAAAAACGGACGCCTTACCTATCGTCAACGTCTTCAAGTCAAAACTCTACACACATATGCTGGGTACTCTTATACTCAATTGTACGAACTATTTCAAATACCTCGCTCTACTGTACGCCATATATGCAGTACAGAAGGCACGCCAAAGAAGCCTCCAGGCAGGCCACCAATACTTGATACACCGAAAAGACGCCGCCTTGTACAACGCGCTACTATCGACGCGTACCATCGGCGATTATCCTATCTCGAGATAGCTCAATTGGAGGGCATATCTGCTTGTAAGCGTACTTTGTACGCAGCCTTCGAAAAGGAGCAGTATCACCGACGCGTCGCCACCGAAAAACCACTTCTTACGGAGAAACACAAAAAGGATCGATTAGAGTGGGCTGAACAACACGTGAATTGGACTCCAGCTCAGTGGTCTCATGTTATATGGACTGATGAGTGCTCTATCAAGTGTGGAGCCTTTGGGCAGGTCTGGGTTACGCGTACGCCAGAGGAGAAGTACTTGCCGTCTTGTTGCGTACCTAAGTTTCGAGGCTATTCAGCGTGTATGATATGGGGTTGTATAACAAGCGCGTCTAAAGGTCCTGTTGTTGTTTTTCAAAAGGATTGGGGTAACGTCAACGGTGAACTGTACAGGGAAAGGATTGTACCTGTTATTGAGGCCTTCAAAGGTACTATAACAGCACCGATTCTGATGGAGGATGGAGCTTCATCCCATACGGCAAAGGATACACGCGCTCTTCACAATCACCTTGGCACTGTACGCATGAAATGGCCTGCCAATTCACCTGACCTTAACCCTATCGAGAACGTTTGGCGGTTGTTGAAGTATCGAATTGGTAAACACTTTCCGAAGACTGAGGCAGAGGTACGGGCGATAGCAGAGGCAGAATGGGCTAAACTACAGGTTTCTGACTTCGAGAAATACGTCAGTAACATGAGGGAACGGTGCCAGGCAGTAATTGACGCCAAAGGAGGCCATACTAAGTGGTAGTTGTGGGAAATATGCCGTCTTTCTAGAATCGGGCAGCGTTTTAGTCAATTCTGAGGCACTTATGTGCGCCAAGACCTCCGGAACAACCATTAATCCGCGCCAAAAGGCCTATTTAGAGTAGTCTATTGATCAATTTGACTATCCTTCCTACTATCAACTTCAAAATCGAACTCAAAACCATCAAAAACCGTCAAAATTGACTCTCAGAGAGTTGAGAAATCGGCCGTCTTTTCGGCCAAGACGCTAAGGGCGACAGGGGGAGGGGGCAACCCGTTCATGCTCCACCCTTGTAGTCAGGAGTCAGAAGACGCTTACCATCTTCATGTGGCCTGCTCATTCCCCCAGAGTGCCTGTGAGCGGCCGACAAGACGTCTCGGTTCGGTTAACGCAGCGCAAATTGCCGCCCGGTGCCGGCAGCAGGGCCAAAAGGCACTGTTTCTGCTTGCTTTGTCTGGTCTGCTGTACTACTACGGCCCCGTGAGAAGCCCGGGGCAGGTTTGGGGGGGGAGGTGAGGAGGTATGGGTGACGCGGATATGGCAAAAAATGGCGGGGGAAAAGGCGCGGTGGGCGTGGCGGTGGCGGGTTCAGCTGCGTGGGGTGTGCGATCACAAGAAAGGGACAGCAGACGGAAGACAATGGTCAGGGGGGGTCACGATAGAGCTGGAGGTGGCAGACGGGCCAACATGCGAAGTCGCTTGAATCCATCTCATCTCAGGTCGGCTTCGGCGCATGCCAGCCCTGCCCCGCACAGACATCCCCGAAGAGACAAGACCAGCGCTTTCGACGACGCATCTTGCATTCACATGATGCTCAAAGCGAGTGAGGCGACACCAGCCGCCGCGGACCCAGCCATGCGTCGATTCCAGCCAATGTCCTGCCAATGTCCTGCCAGTTTCCTGCCAATTCCCCGTGCCGGGTACAGCCAATTCGCAAAGTGCTCGCTGCTGCTTTCGTGCACATTCTGCGCCGACAAGGGTATCCCGATGTTTGACACTGTTGACAGCGCGACGTCTTGCGCATCAGCACGCCCAGATAAGCTCTCTCTCACGACCGTGCGTGCTCAACACCAGCGGTTAGCATGGCCGCCATGGTGAGTAATTACGACTCTGCCACCCGTGGTATGCGCAACACCAACCGCTTCCCCGCGCCCCCGCGATTGGTTCTGCAAATTCTGTAATCATGGTATGCGGTAGTCCTTCTGGTTGGGGAACTGCAGGCTTACGGTAGTACATGTACACGACAACAAAACATAAATTATGCCGTGCCAGGCTTGTCAAATAATCGTGCTGCTGGCTATCGCGATCTGAGCTTGTCCCTGTGTTCGTTCCAGAAATTCCTGCAGCCTGCGCATTATCGGTCAGCACTGACGAAGCGTGGGGTGGTAGTTGGCATACCTCGATGCATATTGACCTGGTCCATCCACCACTCGCCGAAGCTATCTTGGACCCCTTGGTCTGCTAATCCAACCCGCTCGTCCCTCTTCAGTCCGCACATCATGCAGGCCTGTGGTGCAGGAACGCCGCCCTCGCCCTGTTTCAGCACTTTCACCGCCATCGTCTCTTGTATATCGGGCACAGCACCCAGCGTCCCGGCCTTGATTTGATTGACCGCAGAGACAACATGCCGCAGCCTTCCCACCTGATCCTTCCATGCCCGTACGGCATCGGACGCTTCTCTTTCTTCCTTCATGCTTTCGCTCTTGTCCACGCTCGACAGCTTCATGCCAGAGGTGGCGCGTGACGAGGCTGGCCCGATTCGCATGCCCTGGGAAAGGTGCTGGTCTCGCTTCCAACGCAGCTTTCGCCCTGCAATAATGTGTGCTGCCACCGAGGCCAGCATGAGATAACCCTCGAGATAGGTAATAACGGCCCCTTCGGAGAGCAGCTTGTTCCGCATTGGGAGGGGTTGCGCGGCCATGGGTTTGAAGAGCTTGTTCTGGGCATCGGAGAACAGAGGGGGAAACAGTGTCAATAGGACCGCAGGTGGAGGCACGTTTGTTGGAGGGAGCTCTCCAGCGTGCGCCTCTTCGAAGGCTGGGGAGAGTATGGGTGGAGGTGTAGCGATAGCCTTCGTAGTTGCAATGGTTTTCGTCTCCTTTGGCTTGCTAGGAGCCTTTGCAGATGCTTTGGTAGGGATTGATGCTTCCCAGTCGTCGAATGTGTCCCACGAATCTTCCGACTGGGTGGGTTGGGGCACAGGAACCGATGTAGGCGACTTCTTAGAGCGAGCCATAGAACCAAAATTCCCCGCAGGAGCTTTCTTCGTTGCTTCTGATGGCAATTTACGGGGGGCATTTCCTTCTCTTCTCTGGGGTGGGGGCGGCGTGGGCTCAGAGAAATTCAAATCACCCAAGAGATCCGCTACTGCACTGGTTGCTGGCGCTGGTACGGGTACCGGTGCTGCTTTCGCAGGAGGAGCGATAATTTCACCCTCAAAGTCTCCAAAGTCGTCATCGTCGAAGTCGTCTTCGGCGTCGAACAACACACTCGGATCCGCGGATTTCTTGGCTTTGATGACGGGAGCTTTTGTCCATCCTGCTGTTGATGACTGGGGCGGCGGAGCTGCGGCAAAAGAGAATGGATCATTCTGTGTAGTTCCCGTAGCCCATGGCGACTGTGTAGACAGAGAGGTCCGAGGCGCAGCAAACGCAAATGGATCCTGCTTCACGGGAGCAGGAGGTGCAAACGAAGACGACCCGCCCTCGAAATCACCCCAGTCATCATTATCATCAATTGAAGCCGTCGGTGCATTGTTTCTAAATTGGCCAGAGAGAGGACCGCCGAATGTTTGCTGCTGTGGTTGAGTGGCCGCAGCAGGTGCCGGTGTGCTTGTCAAATCATCGAAAAAGCTGAAAGACGGCGCCGGCTGAGATCTTGCTTGTCCGGATCCCGATGGCTGCTGTTGATTCGAACTCGGTGCGGATGAGAACTCGGCGAAAAGGTCTGCCGACATTTCGACCCTTCAATGTTATGAAGATCTAGTCATGTACTGAGCACGTGTCAACGGAATGAAACATACTACATGTCCTTTTCGGACGCCAGTACCTACCTAGGCTTGTGCTTACGTGTTGAGCATATAGGAGAATGACACATCTCTCTTCTTAAACTATGGGACTATTATCGCCGTAGAACATGTCTATCAAGGCGATACATGGTGGTTGGTGGTGGTTTGACACCGACCGATGTTTGTCACCGCCCTCGCCTACCACCTAGTCACCACCCACATAGCACGATAAATCTAGGCACTAATAGAAAAAATCGATACGTCATATATGCTAATAATTTAATAAAAATAATATAAAAGGCAAAATAGATATAAACTAACGTAAAAAGGAAACGCTTATAGATGCTTTAGCGATTCTACTCAATTAGCGCTAAACCTTAAAACGGACGCCTGCTCAAGTATCTGAGGAAGTTAAAATGTGTGATAACGAAGTACTATGTGGTACACCTTGGGAAAGGCTAGGATCCCGTATGCCTACATAAAACATGACTCACGTAGTTGTGATAATGAATGTACGGCGCGGCCAGGGTTGTCCACTTCAGTGTTTGAAAATAATGGGCTACCTTCCATAGGTACCGTATCCTCTCACCTCGCGCTCAGCCCAACGGCGGGGCGCTAGATGAGTCAACATGGGCCGTGCCCTGCCCCGCGCCCCCCATAAAAGCTTCTGCTACCTTTTCTTCCAACACTTTCTCGACTCGTCGCCCACACCATCAAGCAAGCCTTGACATCTGTACGTTCCTCCTTTATCGACGTAGTTATTTCCCTGCTGACCTTCTCTGCAGGAGCACTTAAGTTACTTCAGTCCAGCTTCCTTCAACCACACAACACCGCCATCATGGGGTGAGTCAAACACTGCAGCCTCGAGTCTCCGCTCAGGCTGGCCACAACCACAACCACACCCAGCACCCTTTGCTAACAGCTCTGCAGTAAGGAGAAGACACATATCAACGTCGTCGTCATCGGCCACGTCGACTCCGGAAAGTCGACCACCACTGGTCGTAAGCCTTCCTCCCTCAAACAATAGCGGGGTCGCAACAGCTCACAAGGAACACAGACTTGATCTACAAGTGCGGAGGTATCGACAAGCGTACCATCGAGAAGTTCGAGAAGGTAGGGACAACTTTTTCTTTCAGTCCGTGGCATTTTGCAGCCGGCCTCCTGTTGCATCCTCTGCATGCTCAGCCCAATTTTGGCTTATCGCATTGAGGGGCAATTTGGATGGTGGGGTTGTGCGAACTTTTACGCGCTAGCGCTAGTCCGCTTTCGACGTTCGCCCAACAACAGGATGACGCACATTCGTCCTTCCGGCTGCGAAATTTTCTCCACATGGCTCGACGCGCGCACGGCATTCTCGTCGTTCCCTGCGCGTCATTTTTCACCTCTTCACGATGCTGACTCGCACTACAGGAAGCCGCCGAACTCGGCAAGGGTTCCTTCAAGTACGCATGGGTGCTTGACAAACTGAAGGCCGAGCGTGAGCGTGGTATCACCATCGACATTGCCCTCTGGAAGTTTGAGACTCCCAAGTACTATGTCACCGTCATTGGTACGTTGCATCTGCTCCGCCGTCGCTCTGCGCCCTCGCTAACTCGCTACAGACGCCCCCGGTCACCGTGATTTCATCAAGAACATGATCACTGGTACATCGCAGGCCGACTGCGCCATTCTCATCATTGCCGCTGGTACTGGTGAGTTCGAGGCTGGTATCTCCAAGGACGGCCAGACCCGTGAGCACGCTCTGCTCGCCTACACTCTCGGTGTTAGGCAGATCATCGTCGCCATCAACAAGATGGACACCACCAAGTGGTCCGAGGACCGTTACAAGGAGATTGTCAAGGAGACTTCCAACTTCATCAAGAAGGTCGGCTTCAACCCCAAGCACATTCCCTTCGTCCCCATCTCCGGTTTCAACGGTGACAACATGATCGACTCCTCTACCAACTGCCCCTGGTACAAGGGCTGGGAGAAGGAGACCAAGGCCAAGGTTACCGGCAAGACCCTCCTCGATGCCATTGATGCCATCGACCCCCCGTCCCGTCCCTCCGACAAGCCCCTCCGCCTGCCCCTCCAGGATGTCTACAAGATTGGTGGCATTGGCACGGTTCCCGTCGGACGTGTCGAGACCGGTGTCATCAAGGCCGGTATGGTCGTCACCTTCGCCCCCGCTGGTGTGACCACTGAAGTCAAGTCCGTCGAGATGCACCACGAGCAGCTCGTCGAGGGTCTTCCCGGAGACAACGTTGGCTTCAACGTCAAGAACGTTTCCGTCAAGGAGATCCGTCGTGGAAACGTTGCCGGTGACTCCAAGCAGGACCCCCCCAAGGGTGCCGAGTCCTTCAACGCCCAGGTCATTGTCCTCAACCACCCCGGTCAGGTCGGTGCTGGTTACGCTCCCGTCCTCGACTGCCACACTGCCCACATTGCTTGCAAGTTCTCTGAGCTGCTCGAGAAGATCGACCGCCGTACCGGCAAGTCTGTTGAGGCTTCTCCCAAGTTCATCAAGTCCGGTGACGCTGCCATCGTCAAGATGGTTCCCTCCAAGCCCATGTGCGTTGAGGCTTTCACCGAGTACCCCCCTCTTGGTCGTTTCGCTGTCCGTGACATGCGTCAGACCGTCGCTGTCGGTGTCATCAAGTCTGTCGTCAAGGCCGACAAGGCTGGTAAGGTCACCAAGGCTGCCCAGAAGGCCATCAAGAAATAAGCGCTCTTTTCTTTCATGGTTCGGTTCTTTAACAAAACTCCTTGACGACTTCTGGGGATGCGGTTGCTACGGAAAAGCCGTGAGGGTATGATAATGCATTACGGTTAGGTAGGGGTGTTGGCGTTGCTCTTCCATAGACTTCATAACGATTTCAATGAACCATATGGGTGGGCACATATGAGACTGCTGATATTCATCTGTGATGCTTGTGTCGGTGATGAACTCCTCCCCCCTCCGCCCCCTCCCAATGCCTCGATCTATCACTATCAACCTCCATAGCATGCTAACATCGAGTACCGGTAACAACAGCCCAAGGAAACTGTGAAGCTTTTCCAAGCCGTCTTTTATACGGTACTGCATCTCTGCATCATCCATATCTACATGATGCGCGCCTCACGCCACCGCTAGAACTCGCGCAGTCGCAGCGGGAGTGCGGGGGTCGGCGTGGCGGATCGGACAATGCAGAATCTCATGCGGACGCAAAATTTTCCAACGATGAATCTATTTACGTTGGAAAGACGTCACTGCCATTGGACCGTCATCTTCGCTACCGCCATCGCCTATTGATCGATTTCGCCACATGCGCTCTTACCTGCCCCTTTGTAAAAAGTTTTTTATGCGCCAATAATGCATGGTTGCGTGATGTTTGGTGTGGTGTAGTGTGGTGGTTCCACTGGATAGGTGGCATTTGGCTTCTACGAGGTGGGAAGTGGGAGTATTGGAATTGGAATTGGAGGGGAGGATGAATGGATCTTAGAGGTTATGGTGGGGAGGGAGGGAGCTACGATGATATCTTTTGCTAATGTTTCTCTCGTTTCTTCCTGCTATGGAGTAGTATACCATGGCATGTATCCGATTGATTCCTATTATAGAGCTATTGAAACAATAATAGTGTAGATGGTGGAGGACTTTTACTTACTAAACTGCTCATTTATCGTAACTCTCCTGTCTTATCTGACCGCCTATCTCTCTCTCTCTCTCTCCCTCTCTCTCTCTTACTTTCCGAGTATCTACTCCTAAAAACAAGAACTACTATATTATCGCCCTAATCTACTTCTTATCCCTAGTATTCTACATAAAAAGGGCGCATGTCTGCCCTTTTTCTTACCGCTTATGCCTACGTTCAGTTTAACTCGTAGTAATGTAATGTAAGAATATTGTTAGTTTAAGTGCTAGATGCATACTGTAATAGACTAGCCTTAAAGTAGAACTGCAATAAGTGTTAATAAGAATATAAATATTCGTAACAAGAGAGGCCTAAAGGCAATCTAAAGGCTATATACTCTATCGCGCTAACTAAGCCTTATCCTTTAGGCGCAGGCATAGCCTAAGCTATAACATACCTCCCTCCTATACCGTTTTCCTGTTACTTTCTACTATGATTTTAGACAGCAGCTATAGTGCGCAAAAAAAAAATTTTATAATTAGAAGGTTAGTTATTAGGCTAATTATTATTCTAAGCTTAGCGCTTATGTAATATTGTAGTCTAGCAGTTACTTTAGGCTCTAGTCTGTGCATAGTTATGTGTTATTACAGCGTTAGCTTAGTATTATTACTTAGCAATATAAGAGGATAGACCCCGTGACCCTTAGGCACAGCCCTTAGAGCCTACTAAGGAAGTCTGCTAAAGTCTGCTAAAGAAGCCTGCTAAAGAACCTACCTAGAACTAGCCTAGGACTAGTATATAAACTCTCTATAGCACTTCCTGTAGACTCTATTAAATTTATCTTATCTTTAAAATAACATCTACCCTTAGGGTCAGTTCCCTTACATTTGAATTTAATCCCTTTAACCTCTAGTCTTGTCCTAGACTCGCTAGAACCTAGGAGAAAGGAATTACTAGAGGCATACTGCTAGGAACGTCTCTAAATAATAGACTTTTTAGCACGTACGCAAGTGCTACGACAGCAAGGTTAGAATAACTAAGAGATCTAGGAACAGCTTATCTAGGACCTTATTAGTTTAGGTACCTAGGAAGAAGCAGCAAGAGAAACAGTCAGACAATAGGTAAATTAGAATACTTTAAGACCTCTAGAACAGCTAAACGTTAACGTAGGCATACTAGAGACCCCTAACTATCTATCCTGTTAGCCTACTCTAGCTTTCTATAACAACGTTAGTTTTACAGAGGCCTAGTTAGAAGTATTTATAAAGGTATAGGTGTAGAAAGCGCTCTAAGCTGCGCTAAGCGCTCTACTTACTAGTCCTATAGTAACTCTACCTAATATACCTACTACAGTTCTACTAGGAGAACCTGTTACAGTTCTAGTTAGACAAATCAAGGTACCTAACCTAGAACTCTATTCTAGGAACTGCAAGGAATACTGCTAATAGAAGTAGAATATAGAGTATAAACTAGAGTAAGACAGCCTAGCCCTTAGACACCTGCCTAGATACATTTTTAATTATCTAACTAGCAACGCCTCTACTATCGCTATGTTATAAGTAAACTAGAACAAGGGTAGCTCTGTAGAAGATCTGTAGAGCTACCTTAACCTTAATTTCCTAGACTAGGAAGCAGGCCTACGCGCCTACAAAAATCTTCTCTAAACACGCTAAAAGGGTTCCTTACTTAATAACTTTAACGCTAAGTTCCTTACTTACGCGAACAACTTAGAAGAATACAAAAATTATTCCCTACTAAAGGAAAGGTACTTAGAAGCAATCTAGGATAACCTTTACAAACTGTTAATTAACGTAGAGCTACTAGAAGAATACACGATCTAGGAGTTAATAGCCTACGTTATTAAGATCTAAGAAAAGCTAGATTGCACTTAGGGAGCTAGCTGCAGCTATTATCCTAGCTCCTATAGAAGTAACTCCTGCTAAGCAGGGAACTCTAGCAGAGACCCTATAGACATTAATCTACCTAGGTTTACTAGTTAACAAGGTAACCTAAGCTCCTCTAGGAAGAAACGTGCAGAATAGGTATTGTTAAAGGAACAGGATAGGCGCTAGAAGGCGAATCTCTACCTATAATATAAGAAGTTAGGGTATAAGGTTAAAAAGTGCTCTCTAGAACCTGCCTAGAAACTAGTGCAGGCTAAAGCTGCTGTTCCTGCTACTAATCTAGCTACCTCTAAATTAGAAGGTGCTTTAGATTTAGAAAACTAAAGACCTCTAGCTAAAGGCGCTGCTAGGGGTACAAATGTTAGTTAGTCTAGAAGGGACAAGGATAAGTCCTAGGTGTAGGATTTAAAGAGTTCTATAGACACTAGCCTAATAGGGAGTTAATAATAATCTACTTATTTGTAAATAATAAGTTTGTTATAAAAACGCTCCTAGATACAGGCTGCTTAACAGTAGCCCTTGTAAGTAAAGGCTTCTAGAAGAAGACTAAATTAACGCGCGAATAAATAAACACGCTAATGCCTATTATAGAGGTAAGTAGAAAAGAGACGTACGTAGACTAGAGAGTCTATATATTCCTAGATATAGAAGGACACTAGGAAGAAGTTTAGGCTTATAAAGTACCTAGGGACGACAAATAGGACCTCGTCCTAGGGAACTCCTAGTGTATTAAGAACTAAGTAAGCTTAGCACTAGCAAAGAAGTCTATTTACATTAGAAACACAGGGATCTAGATCTAATATAAAAAGAAATAAGTTACTACCTAGATTAGAGCTACTACGTTCTCTGCCTAGATTAAAAGGTTATAGAAAGACAGTAATATCTAGATCTTCTCTGCTTCCCTAAAAGAGGTAAACAAGGCAATCCTCTAGAAAGGAACTAGGGCTTACGCCTTATCCCCTAGGGACATTAAAAAAGCCCTTAAGACGAAACCCCCTAAGAGTCTAGAAGAAGTCTAGGGTACCTTGCTAGAACACCTAAAAAACCTTTACAATAGCTTCCTCTAAAGGAAATCTAATATCCTAGCGCCCTACTAAGGTGTTAATGTAGACTACAAAATTAAACTTAAGAAGAAGGATAGTAAGGAAGTAGCTGCTCTATAGGGACCCCTCTATAGCATGTTAAAAGACAAGCTACTAGTACTCTAGAAAGAACTAAACTCCTACCTAGAACGTAGGTTTATTTAAGTTAGTAACTCTAGCGCCTTAGCCCTAGTGCTCTTTGCTAAGAAGCCTAGAGAGAGACTCTAGTTCTGTGTAGATTATAGAGCACTTAACGCCCTTATACAGAAGGACTAGTACCCCCTTCCACTTATACAAGAGACCCTCTAGAATATAGTAAAATCTAAATAGTTTACTAAGCTTAACGTTATACAAGCTTTCTACTGCATTAGGATTACAGAAGGAGACAAATAGAAGACTACATTCTAAATAAGGTTTAGCCTATATAAGTAGCTAGTTACCCCCTTTAGTTTAGCTAACGCTCTAAGTACGTTCTAACGCTTTATTAACTACGTTCTTAGGGACGTAATAGATAACTATGCTTCTGCATATATAGATAATATCCTAATCTACTTAGATAGATTAAAGGAAGACTACAAACAGAAGGTACGCGAAGTAGTCTAGAAGCTTAGCGCTGTAGACCTCTAAATTAATATTAAGAAGTACGAGTTTTTAGTAAAATTAACTAAGTATTTAGGATTTATAGTAGAGGCAGGAAAAGAAATCTTAATAGATCCTGCTAAAGTTGTCGCTATTAGGAAATAGGAGACTCTAACCTCTGTAAAAGGCATCTAGAGCTTTGTTAGGTTCGCGAACTTCTACTAACAGTTTATTTTAGAGTTCTTAGGTATCGTTAAACCTCTTATAGAACTAACAGGAAAGGGCGCGTCCTTCTAATAGGGAGATGCACAAGAAAAGGCTTTCTAACGCCTTAAGGAAGAGTTTATTAAAGACCCCTTACTAGCTAACTTTAATCTAGAACTAGAGATAATTATAGAATTAGACGCCTCTAGCTATAGTACAGGAGCTACGTTATTATAGCTCTACAAAGACAGCACTTTAAGAACTGTAGTATACTTCTCTACTAAGAACTCCTCTGTAGAATGTAACTACATAATACATAATAAGGAGCTCCTTGCAGTTATTAAGTGCTTAAAAGAATAGTAGAATAATTTAAAGTAGCTCTAAGCATTTTCTGTGTACATAGATTATAAAAACCTGTTGTATTTTACAACAGGCTAGATCCTTACAGAACGTTACGTACGCTAGGCAGAGGAACTTACTAAGTATAATATAACCTTCGTGTACCGCCTAGAGAAGTTAAATACTAGAGCTAACGCGTTGTCTTACTAGGACTAGGACGAACTAGAACTAGAAGATAGTAGGGGCCCTAGGAAGTATTTCTAGCTATTAAAACCCGTTTTAAACTAACAGAACACTGAAGACGGTAAAGACATTAGCCTACAGGCTTGCTAGGTCTAAGTTTAAATAACCTCTGCTACACCCCTAGAAGCTACAAACAGTTCCTTATAGATAGAAGCTTTCTAGGCTAATCTAGTATATTAAACTGCGCTAGAGGCCCTACGCAATTAGGAACAGAAGTTCCCTCTGCAGCTAAACCTAAAGATATAGCTTTCTAAATACTTAGTAGGGGATAATAGGTTTATCTATTATAGGGGGAGGAAATAGGTTCCTGCCTTAGAACCCTTACGAACACAGATAATTGCTGAAACCTATAACAACCCTATTGCAGGCTATTCTAGACAGGAAAACACGTACTTAATTCTTACCTAGAACTTATTTTAGCCTAATATAAGCTTAGATATACAAAAGTTTATACAGAACTACAACATCTACAGAAGGACTAAACTATAGAGAGAGCTTAAACAAGGTCTCCTAAAGCCGCTGCCGCTCCTAGATTAGTTATAGAAGGAGATTGCTATAGATTTTATTACTAGCCTTCCTAAAAGCTAGGGTTGTAGGAACCTCCTAGTAGTAGTTAATTAACTAGGCAAGGGAGTTATACTCGTAGCTCTTCTAGACCTATCTGTACTAACACTAGTTAACGTATTCATTAAGTATGTTGTAGCTTACTACTAGCTCCTAGACTTTATAGTAACTAACAGGGGAAGCTAGTTCCTAGATAAATTCTAGAAGACCCTAACCTAGCGTCTTAACATTACTAGGTCCCTCTTAACAGCCTTCTACCTAGAAACTAATAGATCTACAGAACGCATGAACTTAACAATTAAAGCAATGTTCTAAGCTCTTTATAACTAGGATTAGTCTAATTAGGCTAAATTAGTGCTAATCGTCTAGATTGCAGTAAACAGAAGGACAGCTAAGTTAACTAAGGTTAGTCTATTCTTCCTCTAGCACGGATACGACGTAGATCTAGTCTAATAGGATTTTAACGCAACAGTACTAGAGAAACACTAGATTATTAACAAACCTAATAAATCTACTTTAGCTATAATAGAAAAGTACAAGAACACTATAGCTTTCGCGCAGTTAGCTATAGTAGAAGCCTAGCTCTAGCAGGAAAAGTACGCTAACGTGCACTGTTAGGAAGCTCCTTTACTCTATGTAGAGGATAAGGTTTAGTTAAAGTATAGGAAACAAATAGCTAATTCCTAACCTAGTAAAAAGCTTAACTAGAAAAACGGAAAATTTACAGTTACAGAAGTAATATCCCTGTCCGCCGTTTGTTTAAATACTCTAAGAGGAATCTACAACGTCTTTAGCACTAATAGGCTAAAACTCGCAAGCTCTAACCTACTTCTAAGTTAAGTAATTAAGGACTTCTAGCTAGCTGCCTTAGT
>MU006813.1:161820-197365 GCA_010093635.1 Massarina eburnea CBS 473.64
GTGTTAGTTAGGGCGCCTGCCCCTCTAGTAGTTTTAGTAGTTAGGGCGTTAGCTCCTTTAGTAATTCTAGTAGCTTTTGCTAGTCTTGTAGTAGTTTAGCCTGCCTTCTAGGTTTCTTTGTCCTAGCCTCCTTATAAGGTTAGGCTTATGCCTGTCTTTAATAAAACCTGTTTTAGTTTTCTTTTTACCTACCTCTAGAGTCTATTGTAATGTAATACGTCTCTTTATTTCTCTTTAAATTCTTGTAAGGCTTTTATGTCTGTAAAGTCCTCTAGTAGGTACTATGTTAGCGTTGCCTAGCTCTTTTACTTTATAAGTACTTAGCGCTTACCTCTTCCTCTTGCGTTCTTAGCGCAAAGGATAGACTCTACCTCCTATTTATCTAGCGTTAGGTTGTCCTCCTCTAGTATAATTGCAGGGCCTAGCCTTACGTCTGCTAGCTTCTAGCTTAGGAGCAGGTTCTCTGCAGCTCTCTTAAGCAAGTTAATATAGACTATTTAGTGCAGGCTCTCTAGGAGATTAAGAACTATAGTAAGTAGGGATAGGACGTTAGTAACAGTGTACTTATTCTGTAGGAAATCTAGCTTTTTACTAGGTTAGTTTGTCTTAACATTCTATATAGAAAACTACACCTTATCTCTAACCTTAAAACGTTCTACTAGTTATCTACTTTAGTTTGTAGCCTCTTGTGTTCGCTGCTGTAGGAAAGTAATCGCGGCCTAAGTTAGTTCTACTCTCTGCTTTAGATAGTTAACAAAGTAGACTACACAGCCCTGTAGTGTTTTTATTAACGTTTTAGGGACCTTAACCTATTATAGGAGGTTAATGTTATAGCTGTTAAGTAGCAAGTTAAGGCTAACGCTAGTAACGCTAGAGTCCCTATTATTTAAGGCAAGTTAACATGCTAGGAGGTAGTCTGCCTAGTCTGTTTACTTAAAGTATACTATTATTCTTAAGACTGCCTAGACTTCCTAGTTAGCCCTTTCTGTGCCCCTGTTAGTTTGTAGGTAATGTAACGTAGAGAGTAGCTGCTTAATGCCCGTAGTCTTACACAGTATTTTCTAGAAGGTTCCTAGCTAGTCTAAGCCTCTATTAGATATAATAGTAGAAGAGAAGCTATAAAATTGCTACTATACGTCTTAGAACCTGTGTACACAATCCTTAGCTTCTATAGTACACATTACTTCTAGCTAAATAAACTTAGATAGTTAGTCTGTAATAACGAGCAGGTAACGCAGTAACGTTAGTGTAGCTTAGGGAAGGTCTACTATAAAGTTAATTAAGATTTAGGACTAGAATTAATCTATAATTAGGAGAGGTTAGAGGAGTCCTTAGCGCTTCTTCCTTAAGATATAGGCTCTATAGTAGTAGCAGTTTCTAACGTATTAGGTTACGTCTTCTAATATCTTATCCTAGTAGTAGCTGCGCTAGACTAGCTAGAACGTAGTATTCTTCTCTAGGTATCCTATAAGTCCTAATTCGTGTACGCGCTAAATAATAGCTATTATAAGAGGTTTCTATACTAGTAGCTATATAACTCCTTACTACATTAGAGTTCTATACGCGCTAACTAAGTAGTTACTAATCTACTACCTTGTGTCTGCACTAGGGGGAAACTGCTAGTTATCTTACTAGACTGCTTTTAAGCAGATAGTGTATTTAGAGTTAGCCCTAATAGCTTTGTCCTAAAGAGCCTAGATGTGCCTATCTGCAAATATTTAGTAGCCTAGCGTTACTTTGTTATTACTTACTTCTACTACTGCAACCTAGATTAATTAGGGCGTTATTAGGGCGGCCTCCTGCAGTTATAGGGTTCTAACGTCCTAGTCCTGTTAACTTAGGGCATTAGGCCTGTTAGCTAAATGTCCTAGGCGATAGCAGAGGTTGTAATTAAACTAGCTAAGGAGTTCCGCCTACTAGTGCTACCTTTTACTAAGGACTCTAGTGTTTGTAAAGTATTTAAGGTTCTTATAGTTAGTAAGTATAACGAAGAGTTTCGTAACGCTCTAGAGTTCTAGTATCTAGGTAACTAGGCACTAAACAACTGTAAGGAGTTCTTTGTTATAAATAGTGTAGTTACGCTCTACTAGTATTAGCTTAGCAGAGTAGTATATAACTAGATACTAAACACTACTAATCTACTGTAATAAGCAGCCTCTAGTTACTCTTCCTAAGTAGTCTGTTTCTACTAACGTGTCCCTTTCTAGGTCCTATAGTACTAGGGCTAGCCCCGCTATAAAGACGTTCTTAATCTTCTAGAAGGCCTTCTTAGTGTCGTTTATCTATTAAAACAGCACATCCTTCTTCGTAAGGTAATAAAGGGGCTCTGTTAGTTTAGAGAAGTTTAACACAAAGTCTCTATAAAAGTTAGTAAATCCTACAAAGCTTTAAACACCTTATAGAGACGTAGAGGCTTCCTATTTACAAATTGCCTTAATTTTCTTAGGGTTAAGGTAGATACCTTGTCCTGCTTTAACTATGTACCCTAGGTACTTAACTGTCTTCGTAGCAAACTAGCATTTTCTAAGATTAAGATAGAGGCCTACGTTGCTAAGGAGTGTTAGTGTACGCTTTACCTTTGCTATGTAATCTTAAAGGCTTCTATTTAAATAGACAAGTACGTCGTCTAAGTACGCAGTAGTAAATAGGCTAAGTGCCTCCTTCAGCGCTCTGTTAATGTATCTTTAGAAGGTAGCAGGAGCTCCTATAAGACTAAATAGACAGACAAGCTACTTATAGAGCCTAAAGTAAGTTTAGAAGGCTGTAAGAGGTTTATCTCCTTCTGTAATACAGAGCTTGTAGAAGGCTACTTAAATGTCTAGCTTAGTAAACTATTTAGTAGTAGACAGGGTACGTAGAGTCTTTTTAATTAAAGGAAGCAGGTAGCAGTCTTATTTAGTAAGCGCGTTTAGGCTACAGTAGTCTATACACAACCTCTATCCCCCTCCTAGCTTTTTTACTATAAGGATAGGTACTCCTATAGAGGAAGAACTTACTTGTACCTAGCCTTTATTAAGTAGGCCTGTAAGTTGCTGCTAAAGTTTAATAAGTTAGTCCCTTAGTATGCTATACAGAGGGCCCTATAAGGCTTCTAGAAAAGAGCTGTCTTATCTTAGTTTTAGCTTTACATAGTAGTCTATCCGGCCCTAGTAAGGTAGGAGACCTGCTGCTTTCTCTTTATTAAATAGGTCTTAGAACGACTTAAGTTCTTTAGAGAGGCACTTACTATCCTTAGTAAGCTCTTTCTTATTACTTCCTCTACTTAGGAGCGTAATAGCTAGAACCTAGGTTATGTCTTAGAGATTTGTAATAAGCGTGCTGTTAGGCCACCTTTAGAGGTTATCTAGGCCCTAGGACAGGAGAGCTAGTAATAAGACTATAGTAACTAGTTTTAGGTATTGTTAGCGCTGCTGCGTTTCCTAGACTACTAATCCTTGTGCTTAGGCAATCTCTAGAGTCCTTTAATTAGCCTAGAGGGTAACGCTAAAGTGCTAAAGCTATAGAAGGCTAAATATTACATTATAATCTAGATTAGGTATTACATACTCTACAAGCCGTGTACGCTAACTATTAATATTATAAGATAAAATTACTATCTAAGTAATTATTAGTCCTTGCATAAGTCTAGCTGCTTAGCGAAGGCAACGTAGTAGAATTTCTAAGTAATCTGCCTTAATCTTATTTACCTTTACTTTACTTACTGTACAGAAATATTAGTAGCCTAAGTTAATTAGAACGTTAACGTAGAGCATATTCTCTAAGAAGGCTAGGACCTAAAATAGCGCCCTATCTATCTTCTCTAAAATGCTAGCTACGTCGTTGTCTGTCTTATAGTCTAACTGCTCCTCTGCTCTAATATCCCTGTACTACCCCTGTTTCGCATCTAAAACAAGGGCTACTCTTTCTTTAACGTACTATAGCTTACTACGTCTATAAGTACAGAGCCTCCTTAGGAGGACACTGCATTTACTACTACTATATTACTATACTCTCTTATAACGTGTCTGCTCTAACTATATCTTATATACTATCCTTTCTCCTTACGCTAGTAGAAAAGATTATCTAGAATCTAATTAGCTTGCTACTTGCCTTAGCCCTTACAGGATTAGCTGCCTGTCGCCTGCATAGAAGACATAATAACATCTCCTTAGGCATCTTACTGTAGTTAGGCTAGCTTTAGTCTAGAGAGCTAATAGGATTAGTATTACTTTTCTAGCTGTATTATCTTAATATTAACTGCAATTGCGCTATAAGCGTAAACTACCTAGTTATAATTAGTATAGGAGATGCCTTAGTTTAGGGTAATAGTGTAGATATTCTTATTAAGGGCGCGTTAAAGCTTTCCTAACTTCTACTTATTAGACTACTCTATTCTTCCTACCTGCTACAGGGTAGTGTTAAAGCAGATTAGGAACTTAGGGAAGGACTTATCCTTTTACTAGTAGAGGCCTTTAAGCTGTGCCTATACTTTCTCCCTAGCGTAGACATCTGCGTAGCAAAATTCTAGGTAAATAAGAAAGTTTACAGGATTATGCTGCCTGTTAAACCTACTTTACTAATAGTACAAGGCTACTTTGTATTAGACTGTTAGCGTAAGGTTGCCCTAAATAAACACGAACTAGTTAGTTAGGCTGCTAATAAACTTAGCGTTAACCTAGAGCTTATATTCTATAGTAACCTTCTAAGCTATAAAGGAGATTAAATCCCTAGCAAACTAAGTTCCTACAGGCAGTAGTTTCTGTCGTAACTTAGGTAGTTTAACTTTAACTAAAAAGAGTGCTGTAGGTACTACTAGCAGGTTAGCCATGTTAGTTAGATTACTAGCTAGTGTCTTATCTATAGAGGTAGGAGGGATAGTATTGTCTATAGTATTCTAATAGGGAGTTGCTAGGGCTAGAGTAGCAAGGTTAGAGATAGCTCTACAAGCTTTGTTAAGTTATTCTTAAAGCTAGCAGAGCGCAGCGCAGTTGTTATTCTGCAAAGTTTAAAGGGATTAGAGAGTAGTAAGTATTTACTGCAAGACAGTATTGTTCAGGGCCTGTTTAGAAGCTATCCTGTCTCTTTATAGCTCTGTTTTAACAAATATTTAATGTAATAGACTAGCCTTAAAGTAGAACTGTAATAAGTGTTAATAAGAATATAAATATTTGTAACGAGAGAGGCCTGAAGGCAATCTAAAGGCTATATACTCTATCGCGCTGACTAAGCCTTATCCTTCAGGCGCAGGCATAGCCTGAGCTATAACACATACTTTATCTATCTACTATTAAACTAAATATTCTTTTATCTCTTATGTAGGTAGGTAGGTAGATAGGTAGTACTATAGTAACACAGTAGGTAGTAGAACAATTAGAAACTAATACACACTAGATTAAGAGAAGGATTAAAGTAGTAGGATTTATATTTTAGGTAGATATATCGCTTGTATATTAATTATAAGGACTAATAAATCTAGTTATTATAAACAGCCTACTACTTAATCTACCTATCCGCTAACTAAAAGTAGTGTGTTTCCTTTTTTCTAGTAGATAGGTAGATAGATAGGTAGTAGGAAGATCCTATTCTATCTTATCTTATAAGTATACGCTAATTTAATCTACACTACACGCAGAAAAAAAATTACTGCGCTAATTCTTCCCTGTAGTATTACGTACTTAGAATGTAATTATACTAAATAAAAATAAAAATCTAGTTACTCTACTACTCCTACTCTAGGTAGTATCTACTACTAAACTTCTCTCGTTTCTTATATAGATATATAGATAGGTAGGCAAGCACATAGATAGTAGGAATATCCTATTCTACACAACCTACACTATAAGTCTATAGAATCCTACTACCTAAACTCTACTATCTTACTATCTTACTATATTACCGCCACCCTATTCACACTCTTTAACATCTAAAATAAAACACACTAAACTATCTTACAACCTAGCTTTAAATCTAACATAATTATTATACTCTTACTTACCTAAGTACCCTACACGTTTAACGAGCAAACATTAGAATCAGGTAGATATATATCGTCGCACTAACCCTTAACTACTGCGTTCTAAACTTTGCAAAGCGGAGCTAGAAAAGCGGTAGGGCACTGTGCCTACAAACCAGTACTCATCAACGCCCTCTCTCACACGAGACTAAGAGGAGGCTTTAGGCAGTTAGAAAAACATCTAACAACGGCAAAACGCATTCAGACCAACAGGATCAATTTCCGTCAACCTAGACTCAAGATCAAGTTCCGCCAGCTCAGCTCAACTACTCCGTCTGCTCAAGACGGCAATTTCATTTCATCGTGTGGGTATTGAAATCCCACTCCATAGCCCCTACCCAGTAATAAGTGACAAGTCGAAGTTGACAAACTCCCAATTGTCATATGAATTCAAGTACATTTGCGACGAAAGTGTCGTGTCAATACACCATCATCCTACTGCTCCACCTAATTCACGGGGTTAAAGTCAGCGAAACTCTTTCAAGGGGGTGACGGTGCACGACTTCAGAAGCGAATGATATCCGGACCGGATACCACTTCATCTTGTCGCTTCTGACAGTATCCGGGTACGCCGACTCAACAGCAAACATTGGACTCCAAGAACAGAACAACTCACAAGCGATTTAACCCCCTTCACACCACCAAACCTCTGTTTCAAGGGCAAAGCTTCATCACCCATTGCCCACTCCACCACACTCTCAAGGATATTCCAGCAATCCTCGTGCGGTATCCAATGACCGGCTCCATAAAGATAGAGCACTTGACTGCGCTTTGGAAGGTAATCGTCAATGCCGTCGAGCGCAATACGTTTCTCGAATCCGACGTCGTGCTCGCCGAAAACAACGGTAGTAGGTGCTCTCAACGCGCCAACCGGTCCGTTGCCGAACAAGTTACCACCAGAGCCCGATCCTGATCGAGCTTCAGAGACTGGGATCTCGGAGAGCGCGACCACGGTTTCAAGCGACTTCTCCCATGTGCCCAAGAAGAGGCCCTCGCGGTAGACACGAATCTTCTCTGACATGCCAAAGTCTCCTATTCGCTTTCTCACGGCATCCGGGTACTTGCCGTGGGCGGCTTCAAACTGCGCGATACCGGGGCCCGAGGACATGGCGCGGAAGGTGGCGACTTCGCTCGTGGTGGGTTCGCGTTTCCACGTACCGTTGGGCTTTAGCAGACCGGCTTGACATTTGTTCGTAGCAAACAAGAGCCAGTAGTTGCCAAAAGTGGCCCAGAAAGTCGAGAGAGGGTACGGCAAGTTGAAGCAGAAGATGTAGAAGGATCGTCCGATTTGGGATAGCACGGGCGTGAGCGTTCGGTAGGCGTTCTTCAGAAGTGAGAAGTTCTTCCAGGGGCGCTGGACATAGGTGTGTAGCATTTGCTTGGCGGGATTAAGCTTCGCGAAGGCGTTGGATGTGGCGTGTTGTGGAATGCAGGCGCTGGCAATGACAAATCGATCCGCCAGCTGATTTGCTTCCGAAGCCAATCTTGCAGCGATTAAGCCTCCCCAGTCGTGACTAACAACTACCATCTTGGCCTCTTCCTTCAGAAACCGCGTCCTCATTGCTAGTATGAAGTCTGTCAGGGTATCGAGCACCTCGTTCGCGCCGTACTTTGGTAAAGCATCACTGCCTCCGTAACCGGGGAGATCGACGGCGATGAGGATATAGTCTTTGAGCGAATTCGAGGTGAGGAGGTTGTGCCAGAGGAGGAACGAGTCGGGAAAGCCTAATTCATGAATTGTCAGTGATTGTTCAATCAGACTGCGAAGCCACACAGCACAAGAAGACTCACCGTGGATGAAGACAGCCACATTCTTTGCCTCCGTAACCTCATCCGCATTGGAAATGTAGTGGAGTTTCACACCAGTGCGGAGCTTGAGGAAGGCGTGCTTGAAGCCAGGAAGAGGCTCACGCTCGAGACTCCAATAGCGCTCCTGGACAGCACTCAATTCGGCCTTCTCCTCCTTACTAGGCCTGGGAGCTTTCAGTATATCCCATAGAAGGTACCGTCAGTACATAGCGCATTGGCAACATACCAGCTGATAAACCTGCGATTAACGATGCCGCCCAGGAACACAGTAACGACGAAATTGAACAGACCCCATCCAAGCACAAAGAAGCGCCACACCAGCTTCTCCAAACCACTAGTGCTTAGTTTCGCCTTCATACTGCCGCCTAGAATGCTAAGCGTCATGTATTTCGTAGATTGCATCAAGCTTCAGTGGTAGACAGCACCCCAAGATGCGGATGCGGGGTACGTAAAGAAGTCAGTTCATGCGTGAATGCGGAGCGGAGCAAACTGGCGGTGTGTGAAGGAAGATGGATCTGACGAAGAACAAACAAAGGCCATGCCCATCCTCAACAGTGTTGATGGTGTTCATGTGCCCGCGAAGCGACCATCGCGATGGGACGCAGGGCAAGTGCTAGATGCACTAGAGTAAGTAAAGCGGTGTATGACGATGGTTGGTCACAGCTCCAGGATCGGCAAAAGCATCCCTTCCCCATTGGGATAGCCTACCATTCAGATCTACGGGTGGAAGAATGCAAGTTTGAAATAGCGAGGGTTGTCTGGAGATAAGCTGGGGTATGACGTAGAAGGCTTCATGGGGTAGCGAAGGAGCCTGTACTCTTTGAAGCATTGACTGCATAAAGTGTACGTGTCTCCGTGGTGGTGTCTCCGTAGTGGTGTAGACGCAATTTGTACTTGGGCTTGAAGTGCTCTACTACTTGGTGAATTTATTCCCATTAGTATATTACCCACTGTGACAAGTTTGGAAGGAAGATACTACAATGTGAGGTGGTTCATAATTGTAGAGAATAATATTCCTTGTAAATCGATACTCCTGCTAAAATCGAGGGTACCAGTATACAATACAGCAAGAACACAAGTCTTGAACTATTCTATATAAAAGAGAACATGATACGCGCCATTCACACAGACTAGAACACAACTCCGAAACAAGTAAAAATTACAACCAACATGAACAAAGTAGAACTCTGCCAAACACCGCTCGTCAAACAATACATCTCCCCAGCAAGATTCACAAACCCAATCCAAAACATCCAAGACGCCGCAAAACACGTCACAGCCATGACAAATAGAAGCGTCCGCACAGCGAACTTGCTAAACTTCCTACCACCCTGACGTTTCAGCTCCAAGCCACTGGATGGCACAACGACGAGAAAAGCGAGTACTGCAACCACAACCACGCAGATCGTGTAGTACAATGCACCGACGTGCATCAAAGCCGCCCACTTTGGCGAGGTGCCGTATAATCCGTTTTTCATGGCGTGATTGACGACCTTGGCCATAGCCGGCGTGGCGATGAGTTGGAGGAGCGTCTCTGCTATGACTTGGGCCTGGAAGGCATTCTCCCATGGACAAGGCTTCTTTGATGGTTCTTCGACTGAAGAGTTTTCCACATCGGCCGTGCAAGGTAGAGCGAGGCGCCGATTCTTCTCTCGTGCTTTCTCCATCATCATGCCGAGGAAGAAGTGTCCGCCGCGGGGAAGCTGGAGCAAGAGCTGAAAATATTCTCCGATGGTGAAGTTGGCGTGGTATGCTTCTTTGCTTCCCAATGAACGTTTGGTGCCTATGGCGATAATCGCACAGGCACCAATATGAACGGCCAAAGGGATAAACCAGGGTATCTTTCGAGTAACCCATAATAGAGCTTTAATAATGGGGTGGAAGATAATGCACCATTTCTCTTTCCTAGAGGGGTTATCCGACTTGCGTTCAGGTCGAAGGCGTTCCTGAAATCGACTGTGTCCGACTATTACACCGAGAATACCAGATATAATGACGGTGATGCCGTGAGCTAGTAGTGTGTCTAGTGGCTGCTGGCACGGATGTCGCTGAGGATCTTCAGATTGGATAGTCCATGACCAGGGGATATATTGTTGGACGGCAGCAGTGTAGCCGATACGGCTTTGGTTCGAATCCATGGCGAGGAGGCTAGATATGAGATTGCCAGGCGCTCTTTGCCCAGGCTATGTAGACTGTTGTTCATCTTAAACGTCTCCAGAGACAGCTTGTGCGCCTTTTGCTTGCTCCATACTCTTAAGCCACCCCATAGACATGTCTAAATCTTGTCGCACATTTCCCCCGTTTCAGAATGTAAGGCCGGCCGTTTTGTTTGTTGACCAATGTCTAGGATCCCATCAAGACTGTCCTTCGGGGACTTATCGCATACGGCCATTTCGATGCTCCTTCCTCCCGTAGTTCATCTCTCATTATTCGTCCTGGAAAACAATGCCTTCTTCACCTTTTGTTCCCGCCCTTGATCTTCTCCGCAACCTCCAATTCCATCGCCCTCTGCATCCTCAGCTCCTCTAGCTCCCTCTGCACTCTCTTATTCTGATTGGCCGCCTCCTCCCTATCCCTCATCCTCTCCCTCGCCTCCTCCATCTTCTCCTTGATCTTCTCCTCCACCACGCGCTCCAACTGCCCCGCGTCCTCAATTCCGTACTCCTCGATAAACTTCTTCGCAAACTCTGCTACGGTCGATGGGTTTGGGCCGGGACCGCCGGTATGGTATCCACTCGGATGCGTGAGTAACACGCCTGGGAGTGGGGAGGGATACGTTCGTAGGGACGATGAGAGCGGTATCGGCAGCGTTTTGGGGTTGATTACTGGGGTCGCGGGAAGCGGAGTTCGGGGCGCTGGAGGCTGGCCGTAGAGAATCGCGTTCATGAGCGTGTTTTCGAAGGATTCATTGTAGGGCACTGTTGCCGGGGAGTAGTCGATGACGGGAGACGTGGGCTCGTCGTCGCCGGGCGTGAGCGGCGCGTTGGTCATGACAGTGTCCTCCTGGGCCATCGTTATGAGATGTAGTGTGTCTGATGCTGATTAAACGGAAAATGATGAGGTGTATTTCAGCGCAGCAGTGGTGAGCGTCATCGCAAAGCGCGAAGTTCTGCAAGGTACCGCGGATCGTGATGACTAATCCGGGGTAACCATCTGATGCATCGTTCGTCCCATCAGACGTCACTCTTGCCTATCGCAATGCCGAATCCCTCCACCCTCCAGCCCACTTCTCACTTCCGAATTTTACTCTCACACAATGAACAATCACACCACCGGAGTCGAACTCGAGGGTCCTCCGAGCAATAATTCAACTCTCCAGTGCACACAGAACGCGGTCCGTGCTATATGCAAGATGTGCTCGTAGTCCGACCACAACTCGAAATAGTCCGATAGATTACGCTAAAAATCTTACTATGCATGCATTCAGTAAAGGCACGCTTAAGTCCGTATGGCTGTGCGACGGGACAACTGAGGGATTAGCGTGTAGACCAACTGAATGAGGATGATTGTTGCGTGATGGGACCACATGCTGTCGTTTCGCTGATTAGGAACTGCACGACAGCCTAGTGGGCTATTAAGCATGAAGAGTACCGTTAAGCTTCGCTTTCTTGAAGCTTTCTTTCTTGCGAGCCTACCACATTCATTTGATACACATCGCACGCAACGCGCGCTCCGACATGAAGCTCACATCCTTGAGCATTATCGCAGCACTGCTGGCGCAAACCGCTACATCGGCCCCTGTCCAGCGCGCAGAATGCACTACGAAGTCGCAGAGGAAGGCATGGTAAGGGTTCAAATCTTGAATTCCCCAACGGTCACTGATCGATTGCTAGGCACACACTCACTACCGACGAGAAGCACGCCTACATTGAAGCAGAGCAATGTCTCATGTCGCTCCCTCCTAAATTCGGTCTCCTAGGCCCCAGTTCACGCTTCGATGAGTTCGTAACGTTGCACGTAATGGTAGCGCCAGAGTACCACTTCACTGTACGTCTTCTCTCTCATAGTATGCGTTTAAAAGTCTTGCAACATCACCAAGATCCTCGGGAAAGTGTTGCCAGACTTTTAACGCATGACTTTACTATTCGACTCCTTCTCACTTCGCAGGGCTCTTTCCTTCCGTACCACCGATTAATGGTACAAAACCATTTCCTCGCGCTACGAGACGAGTGCAACTACAAAGGCGCCCAACCCTACTGGAACGAAACCCTCGACGCCGGCAACTTCAAGGCCTCAGTCGTTCTCGACCCCGAGACCGGATTCGGAGGCGATGGCGGAGGAGAGAAAGGCTGTGTCCAAGACGGCCCGTTCAAGGACTACGTCAGCGGCGTCGGCCCCTATGCGAACTCTTCAGCGCACTGCATCACCCGCAAGATCGACGAGTGCCAGAGCTCGAAAGCGGCGAAAGTACATGTCGACAAGTGCATGGAGAAGCAGACTTTCAACGACTTCTGGCCCTGCATCGAAGAAAATCCCCACGACGGTCTTCACCAGGGCATGGGTGGACTGGTAAGTCACATCATTCTTGCTTGAACTATACTCATACTAACACTATCCCTCTAGATGCGGTACTTCGGCTCTCCCGGCGACCCGCTCTTCTACCTCCACCACACCTACATGGACAAAGTATGGTGGCAGTGGCAATCCGCCGCCCCATCGAGCCGCCTCTTCGACATCTCTGGCCAAAACGCTCTCTACACGCTTCCCCCCAGCTTCAGCGAAACTGACATTTGCGGCGTTCCGCCTAGCCCCGATGACATGCCGCCGCTCGTGTCGGCGGAGGTGGGCCGCATCATGGCGGAGGGCGATGCAGCTTTGGAGACTACGCTGGGACATATCTTGCACTTGCCGGGTCTTTGGGATAACCAGACCACCGTGGGCGATGTAATGGATATCCAGGGTGGCTTCTTGTGTTATGAGTACGATGATTAGGTGAAGTCAGGGATGCAGGTTGAGAGGAAGAGAAGAGAGAAGGGTTTTTGCGTTCTTTTAGATTTTTTCTTTTGTATTTCTTCCGATACCCCATTTACGTTTCTATTGTATATTTTGTAATACGGATTTGGGATGGTTCGTTGGCTTGACAGCTTGACGGTGATAGAAGGGTAATGTCTAGGTCTAGGAAGAACGGACTTCAGACTTAGATAGCAAGAAGAAAAGAAAAATAAGGTAGAGGATACTCTGCAAAGATCCACCAAAGAGCTCATAATGTATAATATCTAATCATCTTCAATCCAATCCAAAATCCCCCATCGCGGAAGTAACTCCGCCATCCCAACCCGCTGACTAAGCACCTCCAACCCAACCCTCAACATCAACATCCACTCCCCCCCACACACACACCCCGCGCACCTCCCACGCACCCCTCCCCTTCAAACCGCAACCACCACACCACTACACCAGCCCACCCACCCACCATGGCCGACAAACTCCGCGCACAACAACACCTCGAAGCCTCCCAAGCGCGCTACATCGGCATCGGGTCCTCCGACACGACAAAACACGAATGGACCTCCAACATCGCGCGGGACTCGCTCAGCTCGTACATTGGCCACCCGCCACTGCTGCAATACATGAGTATCGGGACGGGTCAACCGAGGGAGAAGACGAGGGTGCAGTTGCTTGAGCGCATGATTCAGCCGGTGGGACCGCCGCCTATGCCTGAGGACTGATGGGGGGGATAGCAGGAGGGAGGGAGGGATGGGGAAATATTGGAAGGATTGGTATTGTTGGAAAGGGGGTGAAGATGGTGTGTGGTGGTATGGGACATATTGTATTGTGAATGTACATGTGTATGGAGGGAGTTGTGTTAAAGGGGGTGGATCACGAGGATTGATTGATTGATTGATTGATTGCTTTGACGAAAAGGCAATTTCAATCCAATAATTGAGCGTGGATCGAGTGAGGGTCAGGTGAATAATACTTCTCTTCTCGCACGAGACGGAAATTGAAACTGATTTGTTTATTTCAAGCTGGAAGTCTCCAAGATGCCGATGTCCCGCAGGCTTTTATGAAGAAGCCTTGCGCAAGTTTCCGGTCCCGAAGCCAACCTATATAAATAGGTAGCTCCAGAATGAAGCCTGTCCCACCCAATCATGCCCACTCAGACTAGTCTATAGCTCATGTATGATGAGCGTATGTCTGTCCTCCCTCTCATACCCATGATAACCGTGATAACCGTGAAATCGACCTATGCAATTCTCAAATTCCCGCCACCTTCACCATCATCGTAACATCCATGGCCTAGTCGCTGTCACTGGCGCTTCCCGTCGGCCCATCGTCATCGTCCTCCTCTACGACATCGCCACCCGCGTTCATCGCAAACTCGCCCTTCTGCAGCATCGACCGCAGCACCGTGTTCCTCGGGTCCGCCAACTCGACCGGCTTGAGCTTCGCCTTGTTCCGTATCCTCGGATCGCAGCCCGCGTCCAGCAGGATGTCGACGATGGGGTGACCGCTGGATTCCCATTCGGCTTTGTCGAGCGAGTTGACGTAGCGCACGGCCTTGTGGAGCGGGGTGTCGGCTTCCATGCGGTCGACTTCGTCGATCTCGAGGCCCTCTTGGTCGAGCAGGTGGTCGAGGATCTCGTCTACAGCTTTGGTTAGTCCGGTTCGGGTTGGTTCGTGTGTCTCGAGTCTGGTCTTCTGTGGTGGGGTAGCTGGGTATGTGGGGATGGTACTCACAGCTTCCGTAGGTTGCGGCGACGTGTAGACAGCCGTTGCCCACGCCGTCGGCGGTCTTGTTCAGCGTATCGGCGACATGTTCGTCGGCTTCCTTTCCTGCCTTCTTGGCTTCTGCCGTCAGGTCTGCGATCACCTCCTCGAGCAGCGACGTGTTGTTGCGGCGGCACGCTTCGAGTACGAGCTCACTAGGAGAGGCACCCTGGTCGTTCTATAAGTTTCTGATAGGAAAGCGTCACTGTGTGGTCTTCCGTACCTGGTCCGCCATTTTTGAAGATGTGTTTTTGCGACTTCAGGTCGCGGGGCGCGTGTCGGCGGGGGTAGATGGGTGCGGGACAATTCGTCACTGGCGCAGGAGAGGCGGGAGCGCTGGAGGAGAGATTCGCTTTCGGCCCTGCAGTGCTCCAGCGGTTCAGCAGCGCGCGAGCGTGGTGGAGGTGAGACAGCGGCCCGGGTTGCGCTGGTGAAGTGGCTCAGCGCCGCAGAGTGTTAGCCCCGCGCTTTCTGTTTGCGGTCTAGCGTCCAGGGGTCCCGAGTACATGTAACTTTTGTGTGTAACTTTTGCTCTTTGCGATCCTTTTGCGCTGCTCGCACACGTACCGCCCGCCATGTTGCTCTGTATGTCCCCTATTTCTACACTGCCTCTGCCTCTTGGCGAATACGTCGCTGATATAGATAGTCTGTCCCACTTGCAGCAACATGCTGCGCGTCTCCAGAGTCGCGCCCGGTGACCCTTCGACCGCCGAGCACGAAGGCCAGAACCGCTTCGAGTGCATGACATGCCCGTACCAATTCGTCATCAACAAGCGCTACTACGAGCGCAAGACCATGAAGAGGAAGGAGGTGGAGGACATCCTGGGCGGGAAGGATGCATGGGCGAACGTGGACAAGACGAAGGGTATGCGCTTTGATATGCACTTTGCTAGGAGAGGTTTTGTTGGGATGGGATGGAATACTGACAATGCGCAGTGCAATGTCCAAACGAGAAATGCAGGAATGACGAGGCGTATTGGTATCAGCTGCAGATTCGCAGTGCAGATGAACCTATGACTGCATTTTATAAGGTGGGTAACCTTTTTGGATTGTTGGGGACAGAGTGCTGATTGATTGCAGTGTACGAAATGCGCGAAGGAATGGCGAGAGTAGGAGAGGGAAGGTGTGATGTTGCATTTTGTGGAGTTTTGGTGTAAAAAGTTGGTTTCGATATACCCTGGTATTTCCTTGCCCTGACCTCTAAAGACTCGGTTAATCAAAGGAATTTCTCTCTCTATTTGACTCGTGAAGCCCTTCGATTCTATATATCGACAGTAGACGACATGGCTGGATCTGGAGAATGACGAAACCCCATTCACACACCTACCTTATTGATCCGCAATCCCCCACAAGTAAAACTTGCTACCGCAACTGTGTTCCTCTCGCACATCCTCTCTCCTACCGCTGCAGTATCATATGATTCCCTGAGCTACAGCCTGCCCTCGCTCTTTCTCCAGCACATCTTGTGCTCAATCTCTAAAAGACCGACGTGGGCCATTGTTTCTCCGGGGCAGGATGTCGATGGCTATATGAGGCAGATGCAATATACCGGAAGCGTTCAATAGCATTGATGACACATCTGTGACGAGCTAATGAAGGAATGGAAGGAGCGTGGTCCAGACCAGAATGGCGAGATGCCTCGCCAAGAAAACCAAACAGCAAACTTGAACAAAGGAAGAAACACCAAGATCGGATGTCAGTCTCGCAGGGGTGACATGAGTGACAGTATCAAACTCAAGTACCGAAAGTAGATCAATTGAGCACCGACTGCGGGATAAACCCTGATGCTACAACCAGCTCAAGATACTCCGTGCCACTAGAAGTAAACAGTGCCCATCAACACCACCGTCGGACCACAACACCTAGCAATCTTCGGAAAAAGACGCAACCCGGAATCCTTACTCCAAACAGACAAGAATAGATGTCACATTCGGGCCTTCCTACCACCAATGCCCCGACACCAAAGCGCTCTTATCCGACGCCCTTCCACCACACCACACCACACTTCACCCCATACCCCCATCTTCCATCCTATCACCACCAACCTCCCTCCTATACAAGGACGATCTCAAGACCGACCAACCTCCCTCCCTCCCTCCCTCCTCCCATCCGACCACCGTAATCCCGGACACGGAAATAATTCCACCACCGTCGGAAACGCATCGCGGCTAACGCGCACAATCGCGGGACGTGCCGGTAGCAGACCCACCACAACAGCGCAAGGCTTACGCTACACGGTAAGTACAAAAAAAACCATAGACAGACGCTTTCTAGGTGCATGTGCCGAACGCCTCCAGGCTACGCTACAGCCGCTATAATAAGTATCTATAGATGGCTAAAGCACATATGCTAGGTAAGTACATACCTATACCACTCTAGGCATATGCCGAACGCTTGTCTTCTTCGGCAGACCTAAAAAGTGCCGATGATGCCGAAGACGTTCTGGTCTTTTGCCTGCCAGGTTCGGGCTAGCCGTTATTGGTACGTGAGTTTTCCCGTCGGGGACATGACCGGTGGGTAAAGTGCTGTTGAAAGAACGGCTTGTCATGCCGTGTAGATGAGGTGAAGTGAGATGGGCAGGGTGGAAGTGTAGATTGGTGGCAAGGTTATGGATTGGGCTGGGGGGCTGTCGGATGGTGCACTGAGTGGTAGGTAATATCTATCATCGTCGATTGTAGGTGGTGTGTATCGGCGATTGCGCCATTGTTGTACACGTGATATGACATGACCTATCACTCTCGTTTGTAAGTCAGGTGAAGAACAGCAACAGGGCGGTGTGATGGAAGGGTAGACAGAAGGTGGTATTTGAGTGGGAAAGGCTGACTAGTATGGTACATGGAATCGCTATGCATGCTGTATGGCTCTCAATGCTCGCAATCAAAGGACCAGAAGAGGAAGAACGGAAACCCTCCAAGTCATGCTGTTGTGTTATGCCTTGAGCATATCGTCATCTACCTCCCAGTCATTCCATGTCGGCTCGTCGAATCCGTTTGGTCGCGAGCTCCTTAGGAAACCGTTCCAGATACCCTCGACGCTTACGACGGGCTTTATCGTTCGCACGTTGGCGTTGAAGCCGCGGCTGAAGCATTCTTGCATGTGCCGCTCTTCGAAGAGTTCAGGATGTGTCCTTCGCATCGTCTTTAATGCTCGCTGTCCCACCGAATCTACCGAATCGTTGTGTCGGAGCTCGAAAAACTCATCGTCGTGTTGTTCTCGTAGTTGCGCCATGGTTTCCTCATCGTATAGTCCTAGTTGAAGCAGGTAGATATCGTACTGGCAAAGAGAGGTCGTCCCAAGGTAGCTACCGCCATATTTGGCTCGCTTATACAGCCCAGTCAGCGCCGCAATCGTTCCCATGCAGCCAGTTCCGTAGTCGCTCATCGGAAACGGTGGCACAACAGGCTCGTTAAGACCCATACCGACGCCTTGCGCCCAGGCGATACCCGTCACACAATCTGCGATTTGCTGCCAGCCCGGCCGGGACGACCAGTTTCCGACGTGCCCAAAGCAGTTTTCGGCTACGTATACGATGCCGCGTCCTCGTTTCTTCGTCAGTTCAATGATCTGAGAAGGGCCGTATCCGAGACGCTTAAGACTTCCGGGCCGATATCCATCGAGGATAACATCGGCAGATTGCAGTAAGGTTTCGAAAACTTCCCGGTCGTTGTCGTCGCGAAGGTTTAGATCCGCCGTGTGCTTGCCCAGGTTTCCGTCTACTTGGAAAAAAGGCACGTCGGATAGGTTCGGCGACGTAATCTTAATCACTTCGGCGCCATATTCGGCAAGTCCGCGACCCATCGCCGGCCCTGCAATAATCCGACACAGCTCCAGAACGCGAATGCCAGCGAGAATCTGCGGTTTCGGTGCGCTGGAGGCTTCGAAGGGGAAGGGGGCAGGTGGCGATTCGGTCTCCAGCGCCTCTACTTTCCAGGGTGGTTGTTGGGTAAGTTCTTGCCCGTGCTGCGTCGCTTGGAAGTCGTCCCATGTCAAGCAAGTGACGCCGGCTTGCTTGATCTTCCAGTTCATCTCTTCGAGCTCGTCAGCGGTGTATTGCTTGACGTGGTCCTCGATGACTTTGATGCACTCATGGTAGTCAGTGAGGTCTGGCCGGTGGCCTTCCAGTCCGATCATGTTGAGAGCTTTGGTGGCTTCGAGCGAGCCGTGCAGATGGAAGAATTCTCCCGGATTCTTTGTCTCATACAGATTGGCTGATAATCTGCGGTAGAGTACTGATTGTGCTTGAAGTAGGTCGGTGTCTGACATGGTGAGCGATGTCTTGTGAAGAACGAATGCGAGGCATACCCTTCAAGAGCTTCTTCACTTTCGGATTCGCCTTGTCCATGCCACCGACGGTTGCAAGATAGGTCGAAAACAGGAAAGCTGAGGCCCGTTCGAGGTCGACATTGATGCTCCGTTTCCGCACTTCATCCGAGAGGTCTGCTATCGAGGCGGCGACCGAAGCCTCTACTGCTTTCAGAGCCGAAATGGCCTCGGTCTGTTTCAGGGGGCTGGGAAAGTACGGACTCCCCGTGTTGGCGGTAGAGAAGTCAACATTCTTGATGTGAGACAGGCACTCCTTTGGGAGTTGGCCATCTGCTTGAGCGAGAAGATGGTCCAAAGCCAATCGCGTGCCGTCAAGCAGTGCAGAGCTGCCATGTGGCGTCGAAGCACTTGAGCCATCATCATTCGTAGCACCCATGAAAGGCATCATATCACGAGGCAGATTGGCTCGGAAGAAATCAGAAGAGAGGAGGCGGAGGCGGAGGAAGGAGCACTGATGAGGCTTAAGAAAAAGAAGACCAAGGAAGCCCCAGCGGCATAGTGGGCGGAACGTTACTGCGCACGGCCATGCTCATGGTCGAGTACCTCAAGGCTAAAGTAGTGCTATGCGAGACGAAACTTATATTGGTACGTCCGCGGAAGGAGTGCAGATGCGGGTAAGGTGCAATGTTGGGCTGGCCTGCCTCCCGGACGATCTCGAGACAGATATGCTTAGTCATGCATGGCGCGAAAGACGCGGGGTGCTCGAGCCGATCGGAGCACGTGCCAATCTTCGATCAGCCTGAACCAACGTCCACCGACCACGAGCTCTTTGTTGTTAATGGCAGCTCTTGCCATTTGCTGGCTTTGAAACGCGTCGCCGTCATCGCGATAGACAGTCATGAGCCCCGCAAGCTAGGGTGTTCCACTTCCTGAAGCATCTTCCGCCAACTCTCTCCCTTACCCGACACCCATCCTTGCCCATCGGCTGCAGCCGACCCTTCGCGGAAAACGAATGATAACCAGTTCAGTACGCGATTATCATGACCCGCCCCAAAGTTCGTAAGTCTTCCGGGTCCTCCTGATGTCTGGGCGTGGCGTAGCATTCCGCTTTCCGAGTTCCTGCGCTTGTGCTTTAGGCCCGATGTATCAACACTCGTCCGGGTGATGTTTACCTGTCCTATCAAGACGACCGTACTGGCACCCCCTTGAGCGAGTTTCACTGACTTTGTGCCCTCCAGCCCCCGGTATGCCAGCATTGAAACATGTGCAATACTACCCACCGTCGAGATCTGTCTAATCATCCATAGAACAGAGGCAGCGGACGGCACAGGCTTGCGATAGCTGTAAGAGAAGAAAGCAGAAGGTGAGCTAGTATTCCTTTGTATATATCGTCCCAATCTGGAGTAATTTGAAAAGGCCTTGGCGGATCCTGTCTGGCGTCAGTGCTCAATTTCACAACTCCTGTCCCCGTCCTTTGTTCAACCTCTGAAGATCATTTGACTACACAATTCCTACGTTGGAAACCTCCCAAGTGGTCTCTAAAAAGGATCGTGACAATCTCGCCTTCTAGCGCCTTTCGGCCCTTCTCCCGTTGGCTTTGCAGTTTTTGCGCCGATATTGTTGAGCAGGCCGACTAACGGGTGACAGTGTAACGGACTATGCCCTTGCAACACTTGCGAAAAGCGGAAGTTCAGCTGTGTGTACTCGGACCGAGAAGCGCCTTCACCATCAGATGCCGACAGGCCTAGTAAAATCCAGAAGCGCACCCTAGACGGAGAGAGCCCTGGCGGAAACGACAACTCTAATGCTAATACGCCGTCCAACGGACATGCAACGAATTCACCACTAAGTCACCATCGTAATGAATCGCCAGGACAGCCACGAGCAGCCTTTGGCGTAAATGAGCCACGATCGACCCCTTTGCACCTCAAGTCTGAAGAACACCCTTTCAGACTACACGAGACACACGATGAACAGCCGTCTCTTGAAGCTGCCGCCAGCTCGTTGCAGCAGCTCGCTGGTGGTTCCACGCTAGATGACCCACAGCCTCTTGCATCACGTGGCTCGACGGTGATGAGCGGACAAGACGAGGAAGCAGTCGTGTACACACAGAGTAGGATGCTTCAAGACCCCACAGTAGGTTGAGCCCACAAAATCTTGTACATGTCGCTAACTTGCATCTCTAACTAGGGGAGGCTACGTAAGTTTCTTCATGCTTTGCCAAAGCTCTCAGTTACGAGCCGTCTCTAACTAATCGTAGTGTATATTGGTGACTCAGCAACCCTATCTTTCCTGCAACTCCTTAGAATGATGGTAGAGAACGCCGCCGGATCTTCGCCATTTACCAACGATCCTCGTCGCCATAAGATCGTGGAAGGCCAGTTCTCACTTCCGCTCGGGGCCCGACATACACACTTGTTGCCGGATCAAAGAACTGCACGCCTTCTCGTCGACGCCTTTTTCGTCAACACGCATGGCCTTCTCCAGCTTTTTGACCGCGTCCAGTTTCTGGAAGAGCTGGATAGGTGTTATTCAGATCCACTCTCCACCGAATCGTCATGGCTATGTCTGCTCAACTTGGTCTTCGCCATCGGGCTGACCATGGCTACTCCACTGTCTGGAAGTGAAGATGCGGTTATTGTCGACAAGCTTCGAAGTGAACATCTCGATCGAGCAGAAGTCTTCTACCTCAACGCCAAGAATCTCAACGACCCTATGACAGGACTGGAAGATCAGGACTTCTGGGCAGTGCAGGCACTACTGCTGATGTGTTTCTACATGCTGGCCAAATCGAAACGAAATAGTGCCTTTGCTCTCCTGGGCATGGCAGCACGCTCCGCCCAAGCTCTCGGCCTCCACAGGGAGGAGACGATGGTGATTTTCGGACCCGATGAGCAAAGCGCGCGGAAGAATCTATGGCGTTCACTTTTTGTGCTCGATCGCCTTCTCTCATGCTCTCTAGGCCGTCCTACCGCTATTTCCGAAACCGACTGCTCTGGCGATGCCCTCCACCCCACCGAGCCACTTACTGATCCATCCTTCGAGATGGATCCGAGTTTGGAAGCCAACTTCAGCGATACAGGCGCGTATGCCCTCGAGGCTGCCGTTAGGAGTTGCTCTGCCATCGGACTTATTCTCAAGAAGGTCTACCAGCAACGGAAGATCAGCACTCGTCTTGCCCAAGAGATTGCGGATACATGCAAGACTTGGCCAAGAGCCTTACCGGCTGTTCTTCACTGGCGGCAAGCTTCCACTGCAACTGCTAGTCAGGGAGTAGCAATTCTCCATGTCAACCTCTTCTATTGTCACTCCATTATTTTACTTACACGTCCTTTCTTTTTATACATCCTTAACATGGAGACTCAGCGCCAAGCAAATCAAGCCTCGACAGGCGGTCGAGCACCGCGACCATATTTGAGGATGGAGAAGTTCAGCGAAGCTTGCGTCATAGCTTCGACGCATACAATACTGCTAGTGCAAAACGCTTTTGAGGCCGGATATCTCTCAAGGCGAAACCCGGCCGTGATTTACTTCCTCTTCGCCGCCGCTCTCGTCGTGCTAGCCAACGAATTCGCCGGACTCTATAGAGTAGATGCGCCCGATACATGCATCACGAACGCCATCAACATCATGAGCTACTGCGGAGAAAGCGACCAACAAGCTAGCCGACTAGTCTACATCCTCGTCTCCTTCCGCGACGTTGTAGCACAACAAAGAGTACGAAGGAAACAGTGCCAAACAGACAACCTCTCCCTCCCGAGCATATCGTCCCAGCTCTACGGCGCGCCCATGTCGTCCCAACAACCGAATCCCGCCGCAATGCCAGGCCGTGACCCAAATAATCTAACACCCCGCCTCCACCAAGTTCCAGTCCACATCTATCCCGGCATGCAAACCACCCCCCTTCACAGGTCCTCCTCTTCGCTGCACAATCCATCCCATAATACCCACACGCATGTTCCCCCAAATCTATCAGTGCATCTCTCACCCATCCAATTCTCCCAGGGCACAACTTCGGGAATGGATGCTTATAGCATGGACGCTCCGTCTAAGCCCCCGAGCCTCTCTAACTTGCTCGATCTCTCCGGCCTCGACGCAACTCGCGTCCCTAGTCTGTACTCTGAGGAGAGCGGCGCGGATGAACATATCGATTTCGATGCTCTCTGGGCTTGGCCGAGTAATACGCCTGCTACGGGATCGCCGAGACAGGGAAATGATGGAGCGGGGAGTGGGGGGATGATGGATAGAGTTCAGGGTGTGAGTGATAGTGCGGTGCCGTTGTTTGGGGTGGTGAGGAATGAAGGGGTTTAGAGATGGTAGTGCGGGATGGGACGGGGTGGCTTTGTCCGGGTTTCGGGGAGGGAAGTATGAGGGGGGAGGAGGGTTTGATTGTTTATGTTGGTGGGGGTTTTGAGGGTATGCGGGTATACGTGTACGATGGAGTTAAAAGAGGCGGAGGGAGTCTGTGTTTATCGTAGTGTCTTTTTGTTCTTTTCTCTTGGTGGCGGGGGGGGGGGGGGGGGGCTTTTTTTACCGTACATGTATGAACAATGTATATAACGTCTGCTCTGCAGGAGGGAATACATGGGATAGGTGGTTGTAACGTTAATATCGATGGTGTTGATTGTTGGAAATCGGGCCTGATGTTGTTCTCTCGGTTACTCTTTCCTTCTGTAGCTATAGCCCTACTAGGCTTCCAACGGTCATCTGTCTGTAGACACGCTTATACGAAACCATCACGCGTAATCCGAGACTCAAGAAGAAACCTTGCAACCATGCCACACCAGCCTATTCTCTCCGGACCGTTTGCTCCGATGAATTAGGTATCAGACTCGTGAATCTGTGGGGTTGGTACCTAGGTAAGTAAGATCATGCCGCTAAGGTGCTTTGAACACGGACCGTGGTGAATGCGGTTAGCCGAGTGTGGGGGAGTGCAAGATGACATCTCCAATAGAGGTAGATAGCGTAGACTAGGTAGGTACAACGGCTCCACGGATGCCGCGAAGAAATAATTGGTAGTAATTTAGATGGAGAGGGAATTAGGGTGGAATTCCATGGTTTGAAATTCCCCCGCATATAGTTTATGGTCTTTGCAAACATGGGAGAAAAATTGATCTTATAAACCATCTCGCAAACCCTAACGCACACATCACACACCACATATCTCAAAATCCCTATATGCGATATGCGATATGCGATATGCAAGATGCTTACCGACTAATTCCCCCTCCCCCATCATCCTCGCCACACTACGCACTACCGAGATATTATTGTATTCTTCCAAGCATCAGCGCCCAGCCAAACCCCTCCCTCTGCAGTATTTGTGGAAAAACTTCCATGCGGCGAGGGGGTTCCCTAGAGCCAAGGCTGGGCTGGGATGTGTTCGCCGAGAGCTGTCCCGATTGTCTGGTCCAGTGGTCTAGATTGCGTACATCAGGCGTGGTACAAATAGGTGGTGCGATGGCGGGGAGATGTGGTGGGGAGGTGGGATATCTACTTCTACTTCTTCTACCTCTGGCTCTCGCCTTCGCCTCGCCTCGCCTCGTTTGTCTTTTGCTAGACGATACTGATACTGATACTGATACGCAACGTCGACGTTTCTGTCTCCGATCATCATGGCGCCTGCCGCTACTGTCGATGAAGAAGTTCAGGGCATAATTCAGAAAATCATCGCTAGAGATAATGTGAGATGGTGGAATAAACCTAATCTTCGCACTCTTTACATGTGTCTCGTTCCTTTTTGTTTGTTCATTGAGTCGACGTCTGGGTTCGATTCGTCGATGATGAATGGTATGCAAGCGCTGTCGTACTGGAAGAAGTACTTCAACAACCCCAAGGGAGGGAACTTGGGACTACTGGTCGCGTGCTACAATCTGGGCGCTTTGACGAGTATCCCGTTTGTGAGTGTTGTTAGCGATCATGTGGGGAGGAGGTGGAGTATTATTTTCGGCAGCACGATTATGATTATTGGGAGTATTATGCAAGGGCTTTCGGTGAACTGTGAGTGTTTAATTATGTTGGGGGGTGATGATGATGATGATGATGATGATGATGATGGATACAGTACTGACGAGAGCATAGTGGCCATGTTCATCTTCTCCCGTATCTTCCTCGGCCATGGCATCGTCTACGCAATCATCGCCGGCGCCGCCCTCCTAGGCGAACTCGGTCATCCGAAAGAACGAGCATTCCTAGGCTCCATGTTCAACGCCTTCTTCGGCGTCGGCGCAGTCCTAGGCGCGGGAATCGTCGTCCGGACCCTCACTATCCCCAACGACTGGTCCTGGCGCCTCCCATCACTGATGCAAGCCCTCCCCTCGGTCCTCCAAGTCGCCTTCGCCTTCACCGTCCCCGAGAGCCCCCGCTGGCTCGTTAGCAAGGACCGCTCCGAAGAGGCCCTCGCCATCCTAATCAAATACCACGCCGAAGGCGACGCCTCCAACGAACTCCCGCACGTCGAACTCGCCGAGATCAAAAAGGCGCTCGAGATCGAAAACGAGTCGCGGAAACGCGGATGGGCCGAATTGTTCCAGAACCGGGGGATGCGGCATCGGTCCCTCATCGCTGCCGCTCTGGGCCTGTTCGTCCAGTTCTCGGGAAATAATCTCATTTCTCAGTACTTGGTGCCGATTTTAACGAAGATTGGCATCGGGGATTCGCGGGTACAGGTCCGTTATAATGTTGGGAAGGAGGCTTGGGGGTTCCTTATTAGTGTCATTATGGCGAGTATTACGCCGCGCTTCCCGCGTCGTCGCATGTACTTGCTTGGTGCCTTCTGTCTCTTGGGCGTGTACACTGCGTGGACGATTGCGCAGGCGAGGAATAGGATTACGGGGAGTAAGGAGTCGGGGTATGCGGTATTGGTGTTTATCTTTTTGTACAGTCCAGCGTATTGCCTTGGATACAATGCACTGACTTACGTGTACATGGTAAGTCGTCCAAGCCCTTTTCGATACTTGCTCATTGCTCACGAAATCGATAGGTCGAAATCTTCCCCTACTACGTCCGCACGAAAGGACTCTCGTGGTTCCAGCTCTGGGCTCGCGCTGCTGTCATGTTTGGCAGCTTCGTTAACCCTATTGGTCTCGAGAACGCGGATTGGAAGTATTTGCTCGTTTATGTGTGCTGGCTGTGCTTCGAGGTCGTGTTTATCTACTTCGTCTTCCCGGAGACGTATGGGAAGACGTTGGAGGAGTTGACGTTCTGTGAGTTCCCCTGTGATGGTTGGGTATGGGATGGTTGGACTAATCGAGTGCAGTGTTCGATCACGAGAAGGATGCCCAGGCTGCGCTTGTGGCGTCTGCGCAGAAGGTGTTGGATGATCCGGGAGTTACGGAGGTGCATGAGACGGTGGAGAAGTCGAGTGCGTAGGTTAGCATGGGGGATAGGAGGGGAGGGTGGTGAAAGTAATTGACCAATGAGCAATCGTAAACACTAGACAATTCTCTTATTGGTCTATGCTGATACAAACTCCTTCCCGTCCGCGTTAGCTCTGGTCGGAAACGCAGGAACCGAGGGTTCCCCACCTCCTCTATTCGTTCGTATTGCACACGCGAACGGTCTCGAAGGCCAGCTGTTCGTCCACGTAAACTCCGTATTCTTCCCGTTCTTCCCTTCTCCTATATCTTACCCTTTCCCTGTACAAACCATCTCCAAATCGTAGACAAAACTGTAGACAGAATCGTAGACTAAATCGCCGCCATGGTCTCTACGCGTCAACACCCCCGCGAATTCGCTCCTCCCGAACCATCACCAACCAAAGGCTCTACGCGCAAGAGCCTGCGCAACTCGACCGCGTCGCCAGCGCCCTCATCGCCCGACTATGACTCCTCGCCTCTTCCAAACGCGGTCTCCCTCGGCAAGCGCGCTGTATCTAGTTCTGTCGCCCAAGCCAATTCCTCCATCGCGCGCGCCACCACGTCGAGGGCCGGCTGGTCGCACACAGCGTCCAACGTGACGCTGCTCTGGATCGCCATTTCCCTGCCCCTCGTCATCTGGGACTCCCTGTATATCCTGCTACGACCGCACACGATGGCCGGCGGGAAGCTGCAGTGGCCGATCTGGACGCCGTACGAGATCTACGCGTCCATCGACCACGTCTACGGACAGCCCGGATGGGACAACAAGGACGGGTTTGGCGGCGGCCAAGGCTTTATCAACGTGATCGAGGCCGTGTTGTATGGGCTCTATGGCATGATTGTGTATAGCCACGGCGTGTTTGCGGAGGGCGGCAGTGGGATTCAGGTTGGCCAGGGCGTGAAGGGCTGGCTGTCGGGTGGGGTGAAGGTCAGGGGGAGGAGGGGCAATCAGGCGTTGCTTATTGGGTTTGCGGCTGCGGTGATGACCTTTTCGAAGACGGTGCTTTATTGTGAGTTCACGACCAAGTGGGCGCAAATGGTAGAGGGGCTGCTAATGGGAATAGATGCCGTTGAGTATTACTCCGAGTTCGCAAACGTGAAACACAACGACTGGCCCACTCTGATCGTCTTCTACGGCATTCTGAAGTAAGTAATGCAGCCGCCCGCGAGCTTTGACTCCCAATCTTAATTCTCAACACACGTCCCTCGTCGCACATTACACAATACTAATAGTAGACAGCGGTCTTTGGGTTATCTTCCCTGCGTACATGACTGTAACATTTGGCTCCGATATCCTCGCTGGCCTCGACGCGGGCTCCGAATCCCCGTCTAAGAAGAGGAATTAGCCTTCACTTTTCTCTTTGGGCGGCGTTGTCGTTTTGGCTGCGGAGACCGTGGCTGCGGTCCCGCATGTTTGTCCTTACCTTTAAAGTAGCCGTTCGCTTCCCGACGCATTACGCCCTTTCCGCCTCCACCAGACGTTGTGCGGTCTGCTCGGGCCCTTGCGAAATGGCCATAGATGCTTGATGCCCTTCTTGATGCGCTCAAAGATCGATTTCGAACAGGTAGCGGTAATGGTTTCGGGCTCGCCACGCGAGCGGCGGTGATATGGCCAGCAACACATGAGTCTCCACCACCTCTTTCGTTTCTGGTGCCTCCGTTTCCCCTCCTCATGAAGCCCGTTCTGGGCCTCGTCTGTATTTATGTTGTCCCGCATTTTTGTCAGCAGTCCGCGCTCTTCATCTCGTAAATCTCGTGTTCGCCTCCCATTGATGTCCGCACTCGGTCTGGGTCTCGCGACTTCAATAGTCGGCGTTGGAGGACTGGCGCTGTGTATACTGGGTACGAGAAAGCCGCTTCCTACGCGACGCAGCTGTATAGCTGGTAAATTGGGGTCCCAGTCATCGGGCGGCAGGCTCGCGCTCATGCGCCGGCAGTTTATTGCCAGGTCCTCGAGCATGAAAGGACATGTGAGCGAGCTCCCGGGGCGCGAGGTCGACATTGGTAGGGATGCAGCGCCGTGGCAACGAGAGGTGCGCAATTGCGAAGTGGATTGCGTGTGAATTAGGGTCGGTTGTCCTGCGTTTGCGCTGCGTTGGCGGGATACGTGGTGGTTGTGGTGTTGATGGTGCGGCGGTTTGGTATCTTGGTGCGCGACCGGCGCGTGTTGGAGGCGTTTCGTGTTGAGAAAGGGACGCGGTTTGATTTCGAATCGGAGTGAGTGGTGCTGGCACCTGGGGGTGTTGGGCGCGGTACAAAGCTAGGTTGGTTTTGTGTTGATGACATTCGACGTCGCTTGTGTGGTCAGTATGCTAAAGTTAATAGGTTGATGGCACGGCACGAGACTCTCCATTTGTATATCATGTTTGCATTTTCTTCTATTCGTCCTCGGGTTCCTTCCTCGTTCCTTTGTCCGCTATACTGCTTGCTTGGGCTTTGCGGTGTGTGCAGAGTCGTTGCGTTCCTCCTTCGATAAATGCTGTTATCACGGCCATAGCCCCGGGACAGGCAGACCAACGCAGAGAAAAAACAAACCAAACTACTTCTTACAAGCATGCCACTCCTTTCACAATTTTGTCCTCCAGTCTTTTCAATCTGAGCGTTTCAATCGCCGTCCAATTTCTCCACTTCTCCAATGCCAACGTCCTCTTCACATGACGACGCACTTGCCGCCGACGCACCCCTTCTTGGCCTTCTTGGCCTCCTCCACCTGAGCGCCATTTCCGTTGTTGTCAGGGTTGGAGATGCGCTGTCTACCCTCCCTCAACTCTTGCACCCCGTGGGCAGTTCCGAACGGTCCGTCATCACCCTCGAACCCCTTGAGATCACCGCGGCGACACTCGAACTCGTCACGGCCGGGAGTCGAGAAGATACGGTCACGGGGGAAGAGCGAGTACTTCGTTCCCTTCTGGGACGGGGACGGCGAGTTCTGGCCGGACTTCTTGGACGAACCAGCCTTTGTGTTGGCTGGAGACACCGACGAGTAGCCAATGGCGGGGACGTGTGAAGAGGGAGTTCCCCAGGCACCGCTGGCAGCGAGCTGCGCAGCTTGTTGACGCGGGAGCGGCGCCGTCTTCTTGACCTCGACCGGCGAGCGCACCTTCTTGGCGCTCAACGGCGCGTGCTTGACTGGGACTGGGAACTTGCCGTCGAGGAAGAGTTCTGCGCGACGCGCCTGGTCGTCCCCGCTGCTGGTGAACGGGTCGTAGATTCCGCTTGGGCTTGCCATCGCGGATTGGTACTCTTCAAGGTCGGCGGTGCCGGTGTACGCATCGTTCTCCATTTCGGCCGATTCGCTCTTCCTGTCGTGGATCTCATCTAGCATCTGGACCGCAGCATCGCGACCCGCGTCGTCTGCCGGAAGCCCTTGCTCCGGCGACTCGCGTCCCTCGAGCCTCCGCAGAGTCTTCGCGCGGTGGTACGCGATGTGCTCGGCCTCAGTCATGGCTGTGGCTGTGGCTGCGGGTGCTGTACCGCGCGTCCTGGAGTTCCACGTCCCCATGCGCGCAGCCGCAATGGTGCGGACTGCGGCATCCGACGGGATGTCCATGGTGGTGTCCATGGTGCGCTTGGGGGAGCTTAGATGCCTCCTCGGGACTGCCCTGGTGTGGTGCGGGAAGTGAGGCCGCGGGAGCAAGCTTCGGCTGGAGGGCTTCGACTCGCAGGACGGTTTGCCCGTGGTTAGGGAGTTGGGAGTGTAGTGAGGGGATGGGATGGCGGAGACGATGGTGCGTGCAAGGGGAGGGTGTGCAGAGGTATACCTACTCTTTGTGAGGCGCGGGATTCGTGATGGGGTGGTGGTGGTGGTTGTGGTGAGAGGGGCGTAGGGATTGTGAGGTGTAGAAGGAGGAAAAGAGGTGTAGAGGTGGGAAATGTTTTGATGCTTGGGATTTCGTTTGCCATTGTTTATGTCTTGGCGGGGTACGGGTTTGGAAGAGGCAGGAGAGAGGAAGGGGAGAGGGGGGATGTAAGGTGATGGGGAATAGGCCTGCGGGTCTGTATCTGCATATACTATCAGTCTCGTTCTCATTCTCCTCTCTCTCTCCTCTCATTCTCATCCTCATCTTCTGGACTCTCTCCTTCGTCAGGCGAGGGGATGGAGAACATACAATAGACTGATCCGGCACCAGTTGGTCGGTATCCTCCCGCCTCATACAACGGCGTCCCAGCCAGCGCGCTTCCACGGTCTAGCGCCGCGTACAGCGATTCTGGAGATGGCGTCACGCGCCGGATCGTCGAGTGCGCGCTATGGTTGCTGTAGCTGCTCTTGGGGCGCTGGGGTGTGCGGGTCGGCGACGCGGTCTGCGGCCGGATAATCGTCGCCATCGTTGCGCGTCCGGGGGGACTCGATATCCAATCGAAGGCGAAGATGGCCTTGGGTTCCTAGAGAGAAGGGTTTGTGAGCGGTGTCCTTTTCTTGTCGGGGAAGAGGGGAGGAAGGGTGGAGCGCTGGGTTTTGAAGGGTGGTGTGGCGGCGGTGTAATTCGTTTGTTGCTGGGGCTGGCGGCATGGTGTGGGTGTAGATACACCCCTACATGGACGGGCGAAGTGGGATTTTTGGGTTTGGTGGGTTTGATGGTTGGGGTGCTTTCTATATGTGGAGTTTTCTGATGGTTATGTGGGTTTTTTTGGTGTTGGTGGAAATGGGGGTGTTGGGATGGAGTCACGTTCTGGGATTCAGTGAAGAGATGAGAAGCGGAACATTTTCAGGTTATTTGTTCTTTCTGGCATAGTCGATGCGGGGAGATGGATGCAAAGGGCTGTCAGTGGGTTGAGAGAAGGTGTTAACTGGGTATGGCCGTTCTTCTGAATGGTGTAACCTACATGGACACCCCTGAGGATCACGGGGTCTGTACAAGTTTTGGACTTTGGGATTTTATGTGTGCTAATAACAAATTTGTAGCGATTCGGTTTATCTATCTATCTACAAAGGACATTTCATCTGAAAACTTGTGGAAAGCAACTAGTCTACATATCGAAACGAGTGTGGAGTAATAACAGAAACCATCCACCATCCACCACACGCTACCGCACGCTCCAGTATCACCATACACATATTCCCAACCCTAGGTATTCCTCAATGTACCTCACTTCGACTGACCATCTTGTTTAGCTTTCCCATCACCCTTTCCCGTCATTTGTCGCGGGCCCATCGGCTTCTCCTCACCGCGCGGGATTTCTTTCGTCGCTCTGTTCCATTCCCCTTCTGCGATCTGCCGCCTCGGAACATCGTTGGAATCCTGTTCTTTCGACCCAATCAAGTTTCCTGATCCTTCAACTCTTTTTTTCACGTCAGTTTGCTTCGGGATTTCTGGACTGGTGATGTCCCGGGGGCCATGGGGCTTCGGTCGGTCGTTATTGGACATGTTTGCGTTATTCTGCTTGAAGAAACGGGTTCGCTGTGCGGTGAGTTGGGGAGTCTTGTATAGTGGTTTCTTTGTTGGTACGGATGACGATCTTTTAGAGGAAGTGAATGTTGAAGGAGGTATAGACAGGCTCGCTTTCGATAGCCGGAGTATGGGGAAGAGAGAACATTACTTCGTGCTTGAACTTGGATTTTATACTGGGGTGTTACTCATTGGTGTTGCGACTCATCGCGAGTTACTCATATGAGTTGGAGTCAAACATCGTGAGTCGATCGCATGTTGGACACATATCCTTCTGACGAGGAGACCAGTCTGACTGATGGGAAACTCATAGATGGGTCACGCACTGCACTTCGTACACCTCGCGTTCAACATATAGGGCTGAGGTTGTCTGATGTGGGATGTAAAGATTATCTGGGGGTTTGTCTAGTCACGAGTATTTCATCTCACTCACTAAAGATAACCTAGTCTATTCGATTCGTTTATGAACCGCTACATAATCGTACAACTACATCCATCCGCTTTCTTCTTCTTTCCTTCATGTTTGCCATGCTCTTCCGGCATAGTGCGAATATCCGCTATATACGAATGCCTTGCACCAGGCCCTACTGGTATCATCAGCCTCCCCTGTCCTCCGTTGACTTCGTACCTTCCGCCTACCATCTGTTGCGGATGTAGTGGCTTTTTAGGGAGAGCTGGGTTCACCTTTGGGTAGAGTGAGTATGTAGGCGTTGGACGTTGGGGTCGAGTACTCATGATTGAGCTTCGGGTAATGTTTAGAGTTGTCTTAGTGTTAATTGTGGCTTTTAGTTCAATTAAAGTGTGGGTGTGGGAACTGGTAAGATGAAGTATATAGGAGGGAAGAATAATGTATTTCGATTTAAAGGCTAGTGTCTGAGACAAAGAGGATGGAATATGAAATAAGACAACAAAGAGAGAAGTACTGTACACAGGTCGCCAAATCTGAAGTACCTAAATAATGAAATACAATGTTTTCAGAATACTGACTGAGTGGAATAGAGTTCAGCAAAGCTCATCGAGATGCATGTCAGTGCGTGTCTTCGTCAACGAGATGCCTTATGCCGCCACACCACGTCGTATTCCAGCGCGTGTTGCATCTACTACATACCAACGCACGTCTTCAGTTCTACTTCTTCTTCCCCCCAATAACTCTTAAAACCCCACCTCTAAGATTCACGTCCATGCTCTTCCCACCTATGCTATTACCGCTAACATTCCCAGTCTTCCTTGCCTGTTGCTCGACCCGATCTTTCACAGCCCGCTCCCTCATCTCCCTAATCTGCTTCGAACATTTCCAGTCCCATCCACCATCCGTCCAACCCTGATCCTGCATCCATCTCCGCGTAATATGCTCGTGGTGCTGGGTTGGTTGATTCGTCGCTTTCATCTGGACCTTGAACGTATTGAACTTTTCAACAGTGGCTGTCTTCGTTCTATCGTGCGCGCTGAGGTTTACCCATATGGTTGTCCAAGCAGCTGCGCATGTCTTTGCTTCATCGGCGACGACTTCACTGTTCTTCCATGTCCCGAGTAGCGAATGAGTGAGCCAGAGACTTAGTTCTCGCTGGCTGTTTCTGACGTCTTTGCAGCGAAGTTCCCATTCGATATGCTCTTCTCGATTGTTGGACTTCCGCTCCCGTGCTTCTTGTGCGGCTCTTTGTGTAGTTTCTTCTATTTTCTGCCTGGCTTGGGCGAGATGTTTCGCTGCTGGAGTCATTCCTTGTTCGAAGTATTGGGTGGCTATATCGGGTTGTTTTGGTGGCGATGTTACCCTGACTACTCCTTTTCCTTTTTTGACTTTGCTCTTGCTCTTGATGCTTCCATGGAATATCGACGCCATACTGGAAGGGAATCTGAGGTTGGTATCGAAGTGATTTTATGGGTCGAGTCTCTGTCCTTGGATCGGTATAGAGTTGAGTATATGCGAAGTTGCACGATACCTTGTCAACTGCTTGGCTCCCACAGTATAGTGTTCACAACTAGGGGGTTAAGTGTGGAGTAAGATTTGGGCGGTGTTGATGAGTGGGAGAGAGATATTGGGTTGACGCGAGTATCGTGGTTAATGTTCTGCATGCTGGAGATGTGAAGCTTGAGGAGTGGTATGTACGAGTGAAGTGATACGTCTTGGTTGCTTTGACTCTTCACTCAAATAGAAGATACTGTTCCTGGCGATTTCCGGAATGGAAGAAAAGTGGAATATACGAACGTGCAAGACTTCTAGGCTTAAAATCTACTTCACGTAAAAGCATAAGGGCTACTCCTGACTTACAGTGTTTGCATGTTAAATAGAGTGGGAGAATCACATTAGAGCCTCTTGTTTGGGTCAGTGAAGGAGGATGTCATTCGCGACATCAAGGAATTGCTATTTTCAGGGTAGGAAACTCTTGGCTGTGAATGCCTCAAACACTGGCAAAGCTGTAATGAAAAGCAATGGGATGACGAATACATTTGCATCCTTATCAATTCAAAGCTTTCTCGCTCCGTCTCGAAGAATTTCCTATAGATCAAAATAATGAACAGCGAGTGTTATGATCATCATTACATTCAAACATTATGAACCAAACAAACAGTATCCATCTCACCCACACGCCTCCTTCCGCGCCTCAAGCATCCGTCAAAACCACATAAAACCCAAGCGGACAAACGACATCACTCTGCTTAAAGATAAAAGTCGTATCACTCGAGCAAAGACTCCCCGAAACCGTAACCGGACTCGGCGTACCCTCCGGGATCCCACAAGGCGCCGAGTTCACAACATAACTGTTTCCAGGCTGCAAAGTTGGCGGCGGGTTCGGCGGGCTCGGTCCTCCTGAAGGCTGATTGTTGTACGTCGTGGTGCCGTTCTGAGCTCCAACACCGATCGCATACCCTGTGAACGTAAAGTCCCCACTGCCATAGAACTTGAACAAGCCGGGACCTTCCCAGATGTTGGGGAAGTCGAAGACGAGGTTGCAGACCTTACCCTGCGTTTTGTCGACAGGGAGCTCGAGGTTGAAGATGGTGCAGAAGTCGTTTGGCGTGATTTTTGCCCAGTCGCTGGCTGGGAAGGCTGTGTTGGGTTCCTTGGCGGAGATCTGGACGAGGAGGGAGGTGGAGATGCTGTCCACGGGCAATTTGCCGTCGGGCTGGACTTTGTTGGCCGGACATTGGATATTGCCGGAAAATAGGGAGGAGATGGGTGTTGTGGGGAAGGCGAGGGTGCTGGCTGCTAGTGCAGAGAGAATAGCAAAGGTCTTCATCATGAAGTTTGAGTGATAGTATTGGGATCAGTGAAAGGCAGACCCACGATGATGTGGGCTGAGACTGTACGTCAGATGTGCTGATACGTTCGAGGTGAAAAGCTGGAGATCAGTGTGAGTAAATTCGTCCTCTTTTTATACTTCTCTATTACACTATGAAAGACAATGTTCCTCAATTCCACTCAGGCTAGGCACCCATCGTCCAACAACTATAGTTCGACGGCTTGCACGGCGTCCAGCTAAAGCGAACTTGCCCATCTATAGAGCAAAGCCAAACTTCTTGCACCAGTAATGTCCCTTGGTTCTCAACAAGTCGTGAAAAGAGCTCTAGAATGGTAAGCAGTAGTATCCTTGAAGAAGAAACGCTATTTTGACCTTCTACCCTATTCCATACTACCCTGAGGGTATTCGGGGCTTATGCATCATTACCGCGTTCTTATTTGTTGGCTGAAATATACAGTGCATGGAGCTACGGAACCCCACAAAGCTTGACCGGCTGTCAACGTACAAGGGTGGAGCATGAACGGGTTGCCCCCTCCCCCTGTCGCCCTTAGCGTCTTGGCCGAAAAGACGGCCGATTTCTCAACTCTCTGAGAGTCAATTTTGACGATTTCTGTACGATTTCGAGCTCAATTCTGCTGATTTTTGAAGTTGATAGTAGGAAGGATAGTCAAATTGATCAATAGACGCGTAGAAATGGGCGTTTTAGCTCGGATCAACTGTTGATCCGGCCGTGCTGACGTAGGATTGTTGTGATTCCAAGAAGACGCGTGATTTCTTAACACT
>MU006813.1:205653-234773 GCA_010093635.1 Massarina eburnea CBS 473.64
TATAGGAACGCTCTTCTTCCTCACCCAACCCTAAAATGACGAGTGTAATTTCGGTACCTGGCTCCCATATCCAGTTCTCCCTCTCCCCATGTCGCACAGGCTTGCGGCAGTGCCGTTGACCACCACAGGCCTCAGCCACTCATGTTGCCCCATGGCGCTGCGCTGTTCTTTGCCAGGCTCGCGGTTCCACCTCGCTACCCAGTCATGTTCAATTATTGTATTTACTAATTGATAGTGGGAGCGCGAGTCACGGTTGAAGTGACCCACATGCCGGTGAAACCCCCCGACATGTTGAAACATGACATTCTCCTGCCAAGCACGTGGATCTGTACTATATCTGGGTTTCCCGTCGATCGTGCCTCTTTCAGCTATCAGGCAGGAAAAAATACACGCTCCCCACACATGCCCCCTTGTCTGCGGCTCTAGAGGGGGCATAGGAGGAGACTGCAATCTCCAGCTTAATGGCTACAATACTTCGACTTTAAAGATACCCTCGCACAATAGGGGCGAAGCGAAATTTGATGATGTCGTGTGGGATACTGGATGCCGCAATGACAGAGCTTGTTGGGGGTGGAGGTTTGTACATCAGTGGGTCTTCCTTATGCACTTGTACTGATCGAGTGTACACAGCTCTGGCACGTACCAGCGAGCCCAAATGTTGCCCTCTTCGGTCGTGGTTTCACCGAAATTCGGCGTTTGGAGGAGTCCCGACTCCCTCTTGAATACCTGCAAGTCGCCGCCGATCTCAACTCTGCTCTCCTGTCTCCTCGTCGTCACTATCGTCCATCAGTGCTCACTTTCGCCTTGCCCCGTCTAAGATCCAGAAACCCGCCGCGATCGTTCCGATTGGCGTCAGCTTGCGCGCCTCACCTTTCGTCTCCGAAGATCGATAGTCCAGTACTACCGTGCCGCCCTCGGAATCTCCGTACCTACATCATTATGTATGTACGTGCCTCAGCACTGTGTTCGCGCTGGACCATGTACTCCAATTCCGACACTCTTTGAGACGGCAAAATCCCGGATCTCGACGATGCCCTCCTGGTCGAAGACTGCTCAATGCTCATACGATTCCAAGATTTACCGCTCTATCGATGACGGCAGCCAGAATCTTGCTGAACGTTGAATCCCAAGCATGGGATTCTTCTCATCGTTGCGAGGATATTGGTTTTGATCTTGTCGCTACTGAACCTCTACAATTAACAAGCCAGAACTGACCGTTGTCTCCTCGCGCATTCCCAACGTTCATTCATGGGCACGAACCGGAGTCGCGCGCGTTTCCTTATTTCTTTCCATCGTCTCTCGCAGCCCGTTGCGATTCGAGAAGTTCCGTAAACATCGTGTTTCAACGTTACAACCACACGCGACAATTTTTCTACCAACCGCCACTTTCTCAAAGCTGTTCTACCCATTGCGCCGCTATCTTCCTTGAGATGATTTCTTTACACTTTCCACACCAACGATCATAATGTCCTATCATCGATTCGTCTTTTTCAATCGCATACAGTATGGACGTTGAATACGGTAGAAGACCAGATGAATCTACACCTAGTCCATCGCCGAACACGGTCATCCTGTGGCTTCAAAATGTGGCTCCAAAGAATGGATACTAGGGCGCGCTTGGCTCACTCCAAAGACACCGAAATCTTCGATATCGAGATCGAGATCAACCGATATGGTGCAGCCTTACTCCCAAGTACCGAAGTACAAACCCGATACACCGTGCAGCCTTTTACCACCGACATACAACCCCGGGATGACTGCCTTACGATTATTGCGTCGGAAAGCCGTCACTTCATCGAATACGAAGTATTTCGTTCGGTGCTCTAACCCACCTCCGTCGTCGATTCTAGTACACACCCAATTTAATACATTTTCGACGACGAAGTTCCTCCCCAGCCTCAATGACGTCGAGGCCCTTCCACGTGCAACATCAAGACTCGAAAATAACGGACGGACCATCATCTATTTTCGTTTAACTGGGTCCGTAGATCCTAATATAAGAGGATCTTCATCACCCAATCTAGGCTACTAGGTTAAAAATAGAAGAAGGAGAGTAATAGGGCGAGGCAGGAGTAAAAAAGATTAAAAGGACAGGAATTAGTCAACGACGATCATTTCTAGATGTCATTTTCGCAATACGTTGTCGAGCGCCCCACCCATCTCAAAACTTCAATCATGATGTTCTGGCATCATCTGATTCGGAACACGCGTCTGGGAGGAACATCGAGGTGGATCGGATCGGCATGGGCGTGGCATGGCGTATCTACTCGTCATGTGAAGGTCGTGGGAGAGAGAGGGAAGTACTTCGTACGTACGCACGCTGTTGTTGGTGTAAGTCCCGATATACCGATCTTCTGGCGACGCGTCAACCTTTCCAAGCGGTGATCGGCGGTAGATATTGTCTGCATTGGCTACGGCTGCTACGCTTTTCTCTTCCTTTTTCCGTTCTGGGTTATCGTACACGGCAGAGATATTATAAATCACCCCGGCGACCACCGTCTTTTAGAGATGATCGACTACTTATATTTTTCCGATTTGTTGTTGGAGATTGGGTATCTCTGGGTGATTTATGGTATGCTGTCGTTTACAAATGACATGTACCGCCTCCGCGCGATAGGTAGGTAGTTTGTCGGAATCGATGGAATGGTGGTAAGTAGTGATGCCTTCTATCGATACTCCGGATCGTTTTTTCGATCATAGTGGTTTAGTCAATAGATGGACGTTAGCTAGTTAGAAAGTAAGGATCAGGCTGTTTGCTCCATTCTAAATAATCGATTCAAAGCCATACCATAATCGTAACGTAGCAAAAAGCAGAAATCCTACTATCGTATCCAATTACCACAAAACGCTCTATGTGCTGTATGGAAATAGAATTTACTCATCGATTATCGTAGACGACTTTGATTGAAAATACCACGAAGTGGAGAGTAACGGATAGAGATTAATCAGGATAATCCAATTCTACTTCTAGAAGTGTTACTATAATAACTAGGAAGTCCAAATACCACAAGTAATACCAAGTTTACAATTACATCATAGCTACGATAGAGATATTCTAAACGAACAATTATCTAATACAAAACATTAAAATACTTATGTTTTAGACAGGAAATTTTACAGAGAGAGATCTTACTTCATTCATTCGCACTAAACAAGAAGAGAATACGATATACATTTAAAGCATCAACTTTCCTACCACGTACTTACACAGAAAGCGTTTATAACTCGTTTATCTATCGATTCTAATAAATTAAATTGGACTAAACTACCTACCGAACAAGGGAGGGTGGTATGTACACATACACATCTGACAAGCCACTACCAATACAGAAGGCGCGCGACATCACCAAACGAAGCAACATTCAAGTAACAGTAACAAAGTTCCATGTAACAAACATGTATCAAATATCCACAATCCGAAAGACACCACAAAGCTTCAACATCCAAAGAAAGACGATACATCAGAGCACCAATCATTAGATATGCCAAGTAAATTTCGCACTTCATATAAAGAATTCATCAACCATACATTCCGTCTCAAACACAGTCTATACCCCTCTACTTCCAGCTCACCCCCGCCCCCGCACTCTCACCCTCGGCATCAAGACCCCACCCCCCATACGTATCCACAAAGCCCTCACTAGTCAAATACTCCTGCACCTCCTTCCCCCTCGACGCCAGCGTCGACGCGAGCCGCCAACTCGTATCCAACTTCGGTACCACGATCTCGACTAACTGAAGGTGTTGCGGGTCCTTGACTTCAGGCTTCGCGAGCACGGCGTCGAGTTCGGTCTTCGTTTTGGCGAAATGGTAGGATGTTTCCGGGGAGGGGTGGCGGAAGAGTGGGAGGAGGTGGGCGTAGTTTGTGGGGACTATGTCGTTGTATGCTGTTGGGTGGGCGTTAGGTTATGTAGTATATGCGAGTGAGGGAGGGGGGATGTAAGTGGTAGGGTGGAATGGATGGACTTACCTTCCCTCGCACCCCAAATCAGTCTCTCGATAGTATATCCCTCATTATTAACCAAGAAAAGCACGTTTTTCAAACCCGCCTTAATCATAGTCCCTATTTCCTGGATCGTCATCGCCATACTCCCATCACCAGTGAACAGTAACGTGCGTCCAGGTTGCCCCATCTCTCTGTGGGCGATTCCAGATCCCAGTGTAGCGGCAGTGGCCCATCCAATACTACCGTAGTAAATCTGCGCTTCGAAACGCGTATGAGCCGGGAACGGGGTGTCGCAGAGCCCGAAAGTAGAAGTTCCGGTTTCGCTAATGATAACGTCGTGGGGACGGAGGTAGGACTGTATGGAGGGCCAGAGCGAGGATTGGGTTATGTCTGTTGCGTCTTTGTCTTTAGGGGCGCGGAGGGGTGGGAGAGAGGTTTTTGCTATGGAGTGTTGGGGCGTCGAGGGGAGGGCCGCAATGAGGGCGGAGAGAAGGTTTTTGAGGGAAGTGTTGGGGTAAGATTTTCCTTTGACCTTGAGAAGACATTATTAGCCTATCCGTGTCGGGTTTGAGGGCGGGGAGCAAATTTACCTCGACGTCAAAAGGATTGATATGCACACTCTCGCCGCTAATTCTGCGTGAGAAACCAGCCGTATTTGTATCAGCGGGAAGATAACCCAGTGTAATGACAAGATCGTTTTTCTTTGCCTCCTCTTTCACACCTGGTGCGCTGATCTCGCCGTTCCAAACTCCAATATAATTCTCATCCGTTTCGTCGACAACGCCTTTGCCCATGTTTGCCGAGAAGACTGGAACCTGCAGTTTAGTAGCGAGCTCTCGAGCCTCAGTAGAAGCACCGAAGCGCTTGACAAGTGTGTCAACAAGGAGAATGGGGTGTTTAGCGGAGGAAATGGCGGAAATGATGGCCTTTGTTGCCTCTTCTTGCGCAGATTGATCGATCTTTGGATCCACATCAATCGGCGTGTCTAGCAAACTCCTTGGTACCTTCTCCGCGCTCAGATCGAGAGGGAGGAAGATATAAACCGGGCCTGACTGGATGAAGCACTCCCTGATCACGTGATCAATCTCCTTTGGTGCCGTCTCAACGTCCCAGAGTTCTGCAGCTGCGACCCGAATTTCTTTAGAAGCGCGATTGTAGATTTGATGGTCCGGCTTGTTTCCAATGGAGTGGTGGATCATCATGTGAGCCTTCTGCATAGCACGCGTAGTTTGACCGACTACGTGTATGGATTTGACGCGCTCGGAGGCGGAACCTGCGATGCCGTTGAGGGCGCTGAGTTCACCAACGCCGTGGGTAGTCACTATGCATCCTGGAACGCCTTTGATACGGGAATATCCGTCGGCAGCGTATGCGGCGTTGAGTTCGTTCTGGTTACCGACTGGTTTCTCTTAGAAAGACATTGGCTTTAGGATGGGATGAAACATACCCCATTTCAAGCCTTCGACCTGGAAAACAGCATCAAGGAACTGCAGATTAAAGTCTCCCGGGCAACCCTAAGCAATGTTAGCTATCTGTTCCAATACGCATGGCCAACTCAACCCCGATTCGGAGAACTTACAAAGATGGTATCAACGCCAACTTGATGTATCCTATGCCCACAATCAGGCATTCATTCGACTTGATTTCATAACGATTACATTTACTTACCTCTCCCACAAATACCGACCAAGAGTGATTTCCGTGTCCGCCATGATTTCTGTTGCCGAAAGTACTCTTTGCAGTTATTGCAGAGGTGCAGTAAATATGATCCCGAGAACGCAGTCGTGCCTTATAAAGCACTCGTAGCAAACAAGCTAGCTATAGTTTATTTGCTGTCCTGAGTGCTGTCTCCAATCAAACTTGAGTCGAGCTTGAGTTAAGTGGGGGACTTACTCGGAACGGACCTCGGAATGCTGAGTTGTCCGTACTCCGAATGAAGTATCTCTACCAAGAACAGTAGTGGATGATATACGTTGGTAAATGTTCCGTTCCGTTTATTCGGGAGAATCTGGAGTAACCGCGGAATGGTAAACGTCCGACTCTTGTTATATGGTTGAGTTCAAGATGAGACTCGGGAAGGATAACAAAGGTCACTGACGTCGATCGGGAGTAACCCGTACAAGAAGTCTTGATAGATCGAACACAACCTTCTCGTAGGTCACAATGTGCTGGAAGTTATGGATGGGAAGACAGCAAGGAGCACGAGCGTAGGTGGTACAAGGGAAGCCGCGGCTGCGGGTTAGGCCGGCTGTAAGCGGAATGAGGGGGCTTAGGTAACCTGAGAGTTGGGGAAGGTGCGGGGTGAGCCGGCCTTTAGGAGCTTGAACAGCAATGCGATGCAGAGGAGCTTGGATAGATACCTGCAGATAGGTAGGGGCAGGTTTTCTTTCAATTATTTTCCCGCTTTAGTAGATTCAACAGATTTGACATTGTATTGCAGAGAGATCAACGAAAGCCTACAACGAAGCACTCTCTTCTGTCGTTCCCTTCACCGAATGCACCTTCGCATCCTCAAACGTCGCCATCCTAAAGTCATACGGAAGCTCGAACTCCGCCTTTTCGTTCCCTTTCAGCGGCTTGAAGTCTACAACTAACGAGTCCTTGACAGCAAACACTGCGTCATCTTCGATATACTTGCTGTTTCGGTCAAAGATCTGGGTCACGATCGGTTTGTAGCCAGGGGCTGAGATCTATTTTCAAGCCACATTAGTTACCGAGGCGATAAAGAGAGGGGGGCGATGGGAGGGAGGAGACTCACGATGAAATGTATGTGCGCTGGCCTCATCGGGTGCCTGTCCAACGCCTTCAATATCTTCCCCGCTGGTCCATCGAACGGAATTGGATATGGCACAGGTCTCAGGCAGTAAAAGCCATATTTCCCATCCTCACCAGTCGTAAACCTGCCCCTGAGGTTCATGTCATCCTGCCCAGGGTCCTGTTGTTCGTAAAGTCCGTTCGGCCCGGTATGCCACACATCCAGCACCGCGCCTGGCACCGGCTTCCCCGTCCTGAAGTCTGTAACGATGCCATGCATGTACGTGCGATCCCCGGCGCCTTCGAAGCCAGTCACAATGGTGTCGCCCATGGATTTTTGCGGCGCGTCTTTCCGCCAGAAGGGCCCCAGGATGGCGGTCGCGGTGGGCTCGGAGTCGGCGGAGAGGGCGAGCTTGTACGTTATTTCGTCGACGAGCGATTCGAGGCCCAGGACGTCGCAGAGGAGTTGGCCTTCATTGCGCCGGTCGTCCGACATGCGCCCGGCTTCGTTCATCTGCTCTGTTGTCAGTCAAATCCCGGACTCTCATCACCCATGATGACAGAACGTACAAGTTCCACTCCCGCCATCCATTCGTCGACCGTGAGTTCATTTTCTCTTGCGAAATCGTGAAGGTGTCGTATCAAGCCCGAAGTGAGCTGGCGCACTCGAGGAGTAGCTTTCGGGCCCGTAGCGTTGATCACCGCATCGGTGAAGTTTGGGTCGAACTTATGCCCTTTCGGGTCTGCTACAGTTCCGTTTGATGCCATCTTGAACGAGTACGCTAAAGAGAGGTTTGAAGTCTGATGATAAGAGTTGCCTTGACGGTACTGATCGTGTCTAAAGGGACGTGGCTTAATGTACGTGGAGGGAATACGAGTGCTGTAGCGGCGTAGCACACATGCAACGCCTCAAGGGTCGCCTCATCAATTCTAGTATGTCAAGGTGGGGTGGACGTCGTATGCAAGCCAGCCCGTTGTTTTGTCGGACCAAGCGCGGGAGTTGTGCTCGGGAGAGGTGCGCGTTCCGAGTCAAAGCACCGTCGGCCAATAGGAGGTCGGACGACTATGCTAATCAGGATTAGCGGCCAAGTTTACAATAACCGATATACCGTTAGTCTGATTGGTCCTCTGCGCGCCAAGACGATGTCTAATGGTACTACGCCCTGTCTGACTACACCCTCTTACAATCTATGTATGCTATTTTCTTCCAGGGTATAGATACCCACTACACAACATCTAGTACAAAATCATGTTCACCGCATTTCTAGCGAAGTGGATTTAGTACACAACTAATCGCTTTCTTCCGATAGCTATTGCTGACGTTATCTCAGGCGGACAGACTAGTATGACCAATCAAGAGCGCGAAGCGCTACGGTAGCAACACATAGAAAGCGCCAAGCTTTGTGATCAATCATGGCTGAGTCATGCTGAGATAATGCTGACGATATAGACTGGCACAAGGCTTCTTCACTTATCTCCTTAGTTTGAATATTATACTAGCGTTAGTTTTTCTCTTTACAAGATAGTACGTGTATATTATACCCATAGATACTGCCGTTCCTGGCTATATCGAGGATTGCGATCTTTCCCATGCTAGACCCGTAACTGCTTACCGACGTTTCGGTATATGTTTTTTAGGATAGCGCTTTTTCTGAGGAGATATACGTTATCGAGGAGCATGTCTTCGAGCACGAAACGGGGAGAAGCTAAGCAAGCGTGCTGGCGCATAGTTTCGTTCCTGATACTCGGAGAAGAGTTTAGGAAATCAGTCATCTCTATAATCTCGAGAACCCTATTCTTGCATCTCGGTTCGTTTGAATCGATCTGCCTAACATCGTACTTCAACCGAATCTTGTTAGTTATGGTTTTTAAGCTGTTCGGCGCCACAACCCGGCCAGGTCAAGCGTGGCATCCGTATCCCCAGTTCAAGATGTCCTTGTCAATCGACACGAACGGATATTTGTCCCCCTCATTCTCGTCTTTGCCTTCTCAGGGGCGATTAAATCCCCACGGGTTGAACCCTCCCGGATTTGGATAGATGGTGCCATCCTGATTTACTGTCATCGGCAAGTCGAAGATCCTTGAGAAGTTTGTGTTTGTCCGGGCAAAAACGTGCCTCAAAATGTGGAATGAGACACTTACTGAGACCAGGAGTCACCAACCGTTGTGATTGTTAACGCTACGAAAATAGGACTGGAGAATTTCTCAAGAGGATTAGAGGCCTTCCGAGAGTCCATAAAGACCCAATGCTTCCACAAAGCATGTGCCTACTCCCTTTTAGCTTTGGTGAGATACTTGCGGCTGAATGCTGCTTATCTAACACTGTTCTACGTCACAAGCAGGGAAGGGGAGGGGGGCCGCACATGAGCCCCCGTTGTACTAACATTCCCCCATGGGTACATTGTCAGCAGGAAGCCACCACACCGACTATTTGATGGTCGTATCTAAGAGAAAGTTGTCCCTGCCAGCAGGACGTACCAACAATCCGCTCAAGTTGGGGAAATGGGTGGGGGGGAAGGGAGGTAGCCCTGGTAGTCACCGTGTGCTCCGAATATTACCAGGAGAGAGCTTATATTCTTAGCCCGAAACTCGTACGAGTGTGGATATTGATGTGTTAGCAACTAAAGACTAGTGAGCGCCAATAATGGCGAAAGAGTGGTATTTAGGCGATATATGTGAGTGAGACTGATGTGACGTGCCGCTTATTGTTAGCATGGAAAGTGCAAACACTATCTATATTTATTGATTTGTTGGTTCCGTTTACAGATGTTGCAGGTGCTGACGCATGAGACAAATTCACATGCAAGATGTAGCGTAGCCTCTATTGGTATTTGCGGCGTAGCAACTGCGCGCAGCTTTATTAATGTTACATTTACTAGAATATCATCGAGACTATAAATACTACGAAACTACACATGCACTCCTAAGTACTATGTTAACATAGAGAAGCCCCAAAAGGACGGTGTCAGCCATGGAGAAAGTCAAGATATCTTCATCTCTATCCAAAAGAGCATCCGAAATGCTCAAGCGTTTCGAACCAACGCAGAAGAACGTTAAAAACCTAACTTCCCAACTCGAACCGTTCATCCCGCACCACATCCACGAAACTAAAGTATGCATTCCCGCCAAACTAACACTCTGGCCCTCGCAAATCGCCAAACTTACCATTATTCTCTGCATCCTCGCATTCATCACTTGGACCATATACATCCGGTACTTCCATCTATCGCGCATCCCCGGTCCTTTCTGGGCAGCATACACGCGTCTATGGCTCTCAAAAACCCTAGCATCTGGCGAATCAGCCAAGGTTTTCGTCGATATTAACAAACGCTATGGACCATTGGCACGCATTGGTCCAAACAATCTTATCACGGACGATCCGGAAGTGGCGAGGTCAATTCTTGCGGCCAGGAGTCACTATACGAGAGGTCCGTGGTTTGATAGTATTCGTATTGATCCCCATGTAGCAAATATCGTGTCGGAAAGGCATACGGGAAAGCACAATCACTTGCGACATCAGATGCGTGCTGGCGTAAGTAGATCCCAGTTCCAAAAGATATCATCATACTGACTCTCCCTACAGTATACCGGCAAAGAAATCGAAGGCACCGAACAAGTCATCGACGCTCGCATTGCGGATTTCATGAATCGCATATCCTCCAAATGGCTCTCCACTCCCCACCAACCCACCAATTTCGACATAGGACAACGCATCCAATTTCTCGCCCTCGACGTAATAACACATCTCTGCTTCGGTGCACCTCTTGGTTTCATGACCCAAGACCGTGACGTTTCCGACTTCGTTAGAACTATCGAGCAACAACTCCCCATCGTCCAGCACTTCAGCGTTTTCCTCGAGTTCAACTGGTTGCTCAAGAACCTGACGCGCATTTCACTGATCAAGCGTCTCCTGCTACCTCGCAACACGGATACGACGGGGATTGGGAAGATTATGGGGATCACACAGAGCGTTGCGGGAGCGAGGTTTAAACCGGGAGCGGTGCAAAAGAAGGATATGATGGGGTCGTTTATCAAGCATGGACTCAGTGCTTCTGAAGTCGAGGCTGAGATTTCTATCTCGTTGGTTGCAGGGTCGGATACGACGGCTACGAGTATGCGAGCTACGCTGCTGGCTATCATAACGAATCCGATTGCGTATTCCAAACTCCGGGCTGAAATATCACAAGGGATTAGGAACGGAGCAATTTCTGAACCGATCACGGATGCGGAATCGAGGAAAATGCCGTATTTACAGGCGTGTATTCTCGAGGGCCTTCGTCGGTTTCCGCCTATTACGCAGCTGAGAGAACGCATCGTCCCACCGGAAGGCGATATGATCCATGGTTATGAAATCCCAGGGGGAACATATATTGGACTGAATGCTTGGGGTCTACAGTTGAATCCTGTTTTTGGAGAAGATGCACATGTGTTCCGGCCTGAGCGGTGGCTCGAGGCTGACCCTGCGCAGTTGGCGGCTATGATGCGCGTCTGGGAACTCATTTTTGGACATGGGAATACGAAGTGTCTTGGTCAGGGGATTGCGTTCATGGTTTTGAACAAGATCTTCGTCGAGGTAAGTGTTAGCTCATATTGAGAGGAGGGACTTGGACTGATTTCGTATAGTTGTTTCGACGGTTTGATATCTCGATTGTCGATCCGCATCGGCCGTGGAAGAGCACATGTTATGGCATTTTCTTTCAGAAGGACTTCTTCGTCCGAGTCTCGCGTAGTGGGATTGGTTCTATTTAGCCAACGACAGTGGGATTGAGGACTTATGCAGTTATGATACACGCAAAGAATTGATACTCCTGAGCGATTTCTGATTTAATACAACTAATCTTCATTCCGCTTAGAAAGCTGGACAATCAGTTCTCCTATCAACCAAAACCCTGTATTAAATATACTAGAAAGGTCTGCTAACGTTACTTAGTCTTGTTTGATTATAGAATGTTACCTGGAGCCTTCTTAACTCCAAATGTCACTCCGCTTTCGATACTTGCTCAGTATCCAAAATGGTAAGAGACGGGGCTGGCTGAGGAGATTTTGCACGACAAGGACATTTTCTAGTACCACCCTAGCATGATAGGACCATTCAACGTGCGAGATCAGTTTTTTCGTACTTCGGGAACAGAAGAAGGGCAATCTTCCATTCATAGGGATCGTTAGCGGAATAGTTAGTGGGGCGACGTTGATGGGGGCTCAGTATGGGTTAACATACAAGGCTCACAGTCTGCGATGAGTATTTATTAAAGAGCTGAGAATGATAATCAGACATTGTTGAATATCTGTGACACGAAGTAGAACTCGGCATCCGAACTATGATGGCCGAACAAGGTTGGTATAGTTCGCAACCTTTGCGCTGCAAGTAGTGATGAAAACGACAGTCTCTATCCCAGACTACGAGGGCCAGAATAAGGTATTAGAAGCTACGCAGATTGTAATGGAGAGGAAACAGTATAACTGAAGCAAGTCGCTGCATCTGCTTATAGATGTAGTGAAGGGTGAAGGACTAGGGTACTGGCTGGTGTAGAAGAGAGGATACTGAGCGGAGGAGCATTTCTCTAGAGAAGTATGGCGAGTTGATTTTAAAAAAGGAGTCGTTGCCATTGAGTTGTTAGATGGCACGATGGTACTTACGTGATGATAGTGTAGCTGGTGTGGCTAGGGTTGGTGGCTGGTGCCGATTTTCTCGATTCCGACACAAGCCACATCACTAGCACAGCCACACGATCAACCAATTAGAGCGGAGCTTACGATAATGAGAGGACGAATGTTCCGAACTCCCCAATACAACTGCCATCAATCTAATTACGGCATCCTAAACTGCGCAAATGAAGTGTAGGAAGCTATTCGTCCATATTACAAAAAAAGACCATAAAAATAAGGTGTCTAAACACGAAACTCGGGCAGTGAAGCGAGCTTACTGTCATCTCCGGCAGATCCGAGGTCTCTGCGATGGTATCGGTTGTAGAAAGAGTAGTATTAAGTCAAGGTTTAGTCAAATATGTTCAATCTGCAGTACCTATAACGCCGTTCCTCAATTCCACCACCGAGTTGTCCGTCCCGTACCGCCCAAGTCCATCCTATTCCAAGTATGTTCCGTAACCCGTGGTATCATCAAAAAGCATTATATACTCCCGTTATCTCGTTCCCTCCTCTCCATCTGCATCACATTGAGCTTCTATTTCTTACCCCCACCTCCGAACAACCCTCCAACCGCACCCCCAGCACTCTGAACACCTCCGGCAACCCCACTACCAGCGCCCTTCGCGCCATCCATAGCACCCTGTCCATATCCTCCGAGCGGTCCTTGGCTCTCGATTGTGCGTCCTTGTTCATCCTTACCACCCCTCTCAGCGCGATTGATGCCTTCCTTCGAGAACGCGTCGCCGATGGGTTGGGCGAGCCCGCCTTTGCCGACTTGGCCACCGACGAGGTTGTTAACGCCGTCTTGAAGGTTGTCGACTTGTTCGTTGCCGGTGAGTTTGGTCTTGTCAAGTTCTTCTAGAGTGGGTGTTAGATGGGATGGGGTGGGAAAGGGGAGAGTGAGAAGGACTCACGCTTTGCGGCATAAGAAGCTTTGTTGTCTTTGGTGAACCACTGGAGATATTTGTCCTCGATCCAAGGCATCCAGGTCTCGTACTGTTGGTTGTAGAATTCGCCCGCCTGCTGCTTGTAGGTCTTGGGCTGGTTCTGGGTTTGGTCCGTCATATTGATGGCTACTCTAAAAGAATTTCACAAGTGTAGAATGTTATCTGTGCAACAGAAGGTAAAATAAACGTATAGATATGGCGCGATGAAAGCTATGCTACAGAAATGATCATCACCTGTAGACACTCTTTATAGGAGGTATCATGCATGCTATCTTACAGAGCAGTGATCTCATGCCGCGCACTCAACAAGAATAGTGGCTAGTGACGCTGCCTACGTCATTGGTCTGGAGCGAGTGATCGACTCGCGTGCGAGACATTCAGCCACGTCGTCTTGGCGGTTTACAAAGACCACTCACGCATCTTCTGGCGGGTGCGCGCTAGGAAGAAGGAAGTTGAAGTTTGAAGTTGAGTGGGTCTAGATCGTGCACGTGAACATCGGAGGGCGACGGAACCTTGGCAAAGTTGGGCTGAATGCAATACACGTGATCGAGCACGACGGGCTTCCTCAAGCAGGTCCACAAAAGAAAACTTAGGGATCGTGTAGATGCGAGGAATAGCGAGGGACATGAAGGTAATACTGGACTGAGACGAACCCACGGGAGAGGTAGCCGTTGCCAAACAAGCTCTCCCTTTTGGACATCAAGGTACCCGGCTACCAGTTCACGGTCGAGCTGGTGAAGATGTTACATGGAATTGCTACTACATGTAATGCAAGAATCAAGATGGTGCATTATTATTTGGAAGCGTAAAATGGAGTGGCATCGCGACATCTGAGATCGCATCTCCTCATTGCTGATCTAAACCCACCTCGGCTAGCGTCACGGAGTATCTAACCACCCAAGTACCACGTGAGTACTATTTCTATCAACCTTATCCTCCGACGCTGACTCCGCCGTATGCTACCGCCTCTAAAAGGGCGCAATCCAATGCCTATCCGATAAACACTATCAGCCGCGTCGCTTTTCCCAGTAGACATCCACCACGTTTCATACCTGAAGCCGTATTCACGCATAACCGCTAATCGTCTTCGTCGACCAACGAAAACACACCTTTTCCATCACCGCCACAGAGGAGGCCTCATCAATACCGCCCTTCTACCCTTTCGATCAGGATGACAGAAGTCGATGTGGGGTACCTGAGCTGTAGTATGAGCATGACCAATAAGAGACAAGGTCGCAAGGCTGCCTGCAGGCAGCACTGCCATACAAACAACTCTTGACGCAACTGCCTAACTTTGACTCAACGCAACACCCATCTAACGCACCAACCATCCGGATTAATTCCTATAAATACTCCTCACGGTGCATTCGACATAGGTAACACTACTGTTGTACTTTAATTTTTCACCATGGGTTCTAAGCTTTCTAAGATAGTGCGGAGGCCACACGGGAATGCGGCTGCCTCGAACATAGACGCAACTTCGCTTCCTCATGAGACCCTTCAGACGAATACACGCCAAGAATTACGAACGTGCCTTCCTGATACAAAAAGCGTGCCGCTAGTGGGTGACGAAGTTACAGCCGTCGCTGCTTCTTCGATTGCGCACGACACCACTTCACACGCAACCCAGAACGACGACAACCGCATGGATACCGACCAGCCCCGGCGGCCTTCTAGCGATTTGCGCGCTGCCTCCCTTCTTGAAGAGCTTCAAGAGCTGCCCGGCGCTGTCACGGACCATGAACCTACGTACGTATCTTCTAGTAGTCGCTATGATTTGATGGACAGCGTGCCGTACCCCTTCTGAATGAGCTATGCTAATCTGATATCGATCATTCAGTCCTCCGCCGCCACCAAAGACCTGCCTAATCTGCACCTCGGGCTTCGAAAACGATGAGAAGCCAATCAAACCCTGCACAAGATGCCACAACGACTACTGCGCATCTTGTCTCAAGACCATGTTCCTCGAGGCCTGCAAGGACCAGTCGCGCATGCCTCCGAGATGTTGTAATATCCTGCCAATCCACCACGTCCGCCCGCATCTCTCAAAGGAAGAAGCCGATATTTTCCGCGCTAAATTTGAGGAATGGAACACGCCAAAGCCGTTCTATTGCCCCGTTGCGCGCTGCTCTGCATTCATTCCTAACAGGTTGCTTCCACAGATGCGAACGAACGGCAAGGGGAAGCAGCGTGTGGATTCGACCATCGGAACGCCTAGCTCACCAACTGTATCGTGCCCGCAATGCGAAACTGAGCTCTGCGTTGGTTGCCGGAGTCTTGCGCACACCGGTGCTACATGCGAGCCGCTCGAGTTCGGAATCGACAAAAAGACAGCTGAGCTGTTGAAGAAATGGGGCTACAAGAAGTGCCCAAAGTGTGGCAATGGGGTGAAGAGGATGCATGGCTGCAGTGAGTACTCCCCGAGTACAAAATGCTGTTTTGCTACTTATAACCTCCACCCCTTTTGTGAGCTTTGCTGACTTTCCCCATTAGATCATATGGAGTGCCGGTGTGGAGCGCATTTCTGCTGGGGGTGCTTGAAGAGTCAGGAACTCTGTATCGGTGACTGCTACACCGACGACGAAGACTCCGATACCTACAGTGAACCCGACAATGAGGAGACCCAGGAACAGGATAATTCAGAGGAAGCTGGCAACACTCAATCCGTACCATTGGCGGAAAATGGGGAAGCAATTCCCGCAGAGGCTGTTGTATCGACGACACCCGCAGTGCCCCCTCCATCCCGTTTTCAGAATCTTGATGGTGGATCAGGCAGGTACTGGGAAAACCAAGATCTCGATTTCGGCGACGAACCTACCGACGACTTCCAAGACCGCACTTGGGACTGCGACCACTCCTTCTCAATACATCACACAATCCTAGCCGATTCACTTCACAACACAGCTGCCGAGAACTCGATGGAGTGCATGAAGTGCTGGGGTACAGTCCACCCCGAGATCTCGATGCCTAAGAATATCAACCGTGGCGCGTCGCCAATAGTACCCGCATTGGGAAGTTTGTCAGGAAGAAGGCGTGGCGTGCGTGTTCGCGCCTCAATCGACCGCGCCAGGCGACAATACACGGCCTTTCAAGGGAATTCGCAGAGAGAAACCCTCTCACAGAGTATGATATCACTTCCAACCGACCGCATGGAGGACGTAAATCGCGTATTTGACACACACGGCACCACTGTCCAAACCGCACCATCACAAACACGCCCAAAACGACGTTTCTCCTTCGACGACTCTTCAGACGTAGACCACAACCAACACCTCTTTCCCTTCTCTTTCAACCACACACATGACGACGGCCCAGCACCTAAAACTCCTCGCCTTTCATTCAGTGTCTTGGCTTCGAAGTTTAGCTTTGCGTATCATTGCAAGTCCTGCGGTATCTTGGTGTGTGATGCTTGTAAAGAAGATCTACTAGCCGCGGTTAGGGAGAAGGAAGAAGAGGCTTTGGAACGGGAGATACAGCGTGAAGAGGAAGAGGAAGAAGAGTGGGAAAGGGAAAGGGAGCGTGAGCGTGAGCGTGAGAATAACAATAGTGAAGAAGTGAACATTGGGGAGAACACGGAGAAGCTTCATGTAGCGGGAGACGATGGCAAAGATAAGGATATGGGCTTGTAGATGGCTTCTCTTCTCCCCTTTTCTATGGGCATTCCTTGGCGTCTTTTCTTCTTTTTCTTTTTTGAGAGGAAGGAGAATTCATATCTCTCGACATAAGTATCAAGCGGGTTGCCTGGTTCTGCATCTTCTCCTATGATGCGAGATATCTGGTTCATCTTGTCGGGATTGAGGCTAGTGCGAGAGAGGTTGTTTGATACCTTTTCTTCGACCTAGGATCTAGGGCGTTTTTAGCGCTTCATTGTCTGTCTGCTTTTTCCCCCTTTCTTCTTTTTCTTTTCCTTTTTCTTCTTCTGTGTAGAGTCTAACACGATTAGCACACCGACAAATTTATATACGTTGACGATATATACTTCGACTTGTGTATGAAATACTTCCTTCTAGTAACGGCGACGAAAGTGGAAAGGGGGTACGATTTCGCTCAACATTGGCAATCACGACAATTTCACCAACTCACCCAAACATCATCATCAAACGGATATTTCCATTACCAAGAGCCGTGGAAACGAATGAAGAAAAACATGCCAAGCACAGAGAAGATCCATTCAAGTCCCTCGCATATGGTGGAAATAGTGTAGTAAAGCCATCCCATTCCATGTTTTGTTGGAGATCCCAAAATATCTACTTTTCCTGCCCACTCCCCCACCTTCCCGGACATACCGTTTCGTTAATCAGCTAGTTCGCTTGCTATTGATCCCACGTTCAGTTCCGTTCCATTTCATCGAGACAACGGTCTAGTCTGTGACTAGTCGCCGTGAATCATGCACTATCCGTCCAAGGATCAATCAGTCAATAGACCGAAAGACCGGAAAGTGCTGCGGTGCTCGACCCGCACTATGAGCCAAGGCTGGGGAAAGCGCTGGAGTCGGAGAGGTTAGGCGTAGGACCGGCCTGTCCACCGCGACCACCACGAGGACGACCCTCGCCGCGGCCCTCGCCACGACCCTCTCCACGACCGCGGCCACCACGGTCACCACGGTCGCCACGGCCGCCGCCACGGCCTTCGCCGCGTCCACGACCACCGCGTCCGCGTCCAAAGCCGCCCTCGCGGGGAGGGGCCTGGAGCATGCGGTCTCCATCGAGCTCAACGATGGCCTTCTCCTTGCGCTCGCGGATACGCTTGGCCTTACCGCCGGATCCGGCGATGAAGTCCTCCTCCTCCTCGCGCGTGATGGCGGTGCCCTCGGGGAACTTCTTGGAGCTGCCCTCGTTGGCCTTGCGCACGTTCTGCGAGAGGGAGAGCTTCTTCTCGGCGAGCTCGGCCAGGTACTGCTCGTACGACTTGGTCTTGTCTTCGGGCTCGGGCTCAGCTTCAGGAGAGACTTCCTCGGCCGAGGCGTCCTTCTCGTCGGCTTTGGCGATGGCGTCGCCAGCCTGCTCATCAGCGAGCTCGGCGGGGCCGTCGGTACCTCCCCAGCCGTGGGCAGCCTGTTTGTCGTGCTCGCTACGATACGTTAGATGGGCAAAATTGCAATTGAGTGATGGGGTAGCGTACGAAATGCCAGTCTTGCTGTGACGGTCGTCACCACGACCACGTCCGCCGCCGCCGCCGCCCCGTCCACCGCGACCACGGCCACGACCGCGGTACTCGGTAGGTTCTAGTAACATTAGACTAATTCACATTGAATTGGAGATGCAGACTGCTTACCGCCAGAGCCTCGGTTGCGGTTCTTGTCAGAGCCTACGCCGCGATCCCGGATGTCTGCACGCAGTTAGCACACTATCCACATATCGCACGCACCACGCTTCTCCCGATGCATCAGTGCGATTGGCGTGACGTACAGTTCTCGTTCGCATTGCCAGTGTCCCTGGGCGCGCGGGAGGGGGCAGTGCCAGCCGATCGCGACGGAGCCTCAGTGGGGCCATTGCGCTTGCCGGTCCTCGCGGTAGGCTTGTCGATGGTCTTTGTAGGCGGGTCGGCCGGGCGGTTGGGGTCGAGTTCGGGGTCGTTGCCTGCAGTCCATCAGATCAGTTCCTTTGTGCATGCCGCAGCTGCCCATACAGCCCGACCAACGTACCGAGCAACTCGAAGAGGTTCTGCAAACATGATCAGCACAGGTCCGAGACTCAATTACATCTTCCCCAGCACGTCCATGCCATGCCGCGCCGCTGCTTGCAGCTTTGCAGGCCGTGCAAAATGGAAGGTGGGGTAGTTGACCACATACTTTGGAGGCAATGGAAGACATCTTTCAATGTGGCGGGTGGGATTAAAGCGCCTTTCGCGCTTCTCCTTCTAGACGCTCAGTCTGTTGGGTGAGAAGTGTATGCGTGAGAGCAGGCCCCGAGTGATGGGATGCGCGGCTCTCGAAGGGTTAGGTAGCTCAAAGGGAGGGCGTTTCGAGGTAAAACGGTATTTTTCGACCGAGCAGCTGCTTGTGTGGATTCTGATGTTCGCTTAGTCAGGTGCACGGGCCAAAGCGAGCGGATGCTGGATTTGGGCGCTGTATGACGTTGCGTATGAGGGGTATTGTCTGCACCTTTGCGGGAGGAATTGAGTTTGGGAAGGGTTGGGAAATGAGAACAAGCTTCTGCATCTGCATCTGACATTGATGCGGAAGATCAGATGATGGCCTTGAGCAGAGCATAGTCTGGAAATGCGGCCAAGAGTGCCGATCGAATTAACGTATTTACAAGGCAGCGCTGAGTCTTGAAATAAGTGACCAGCAGCTGCCTCCACCAATATAAAGCCGTGAAACTGTGGCCGTCCACAGCCACTTTCTGAGTAATGACCTCCGATCCAACCTCAATCCGTAAATCAAACTTTTTTTTAAAATACCCGTGTCCGTCCTGCATACGCAGACATGGCCTCGCTCGTCGAGTCGTAACGCCGTAGTCGTGACCGGGCCATACCTGTCAAAACCCCATGCGCCCGCTGAATTGACACAAATGGTCCAAAAGTCAGAATTGAATCGTCATCTGTACATCACTTCGAATACGTTTTCACATCCTCCTCTTCAAACTACTTTCATTATCTCGATTCATACATGGTCGGGAAATGCATGCTCGCCGACAGTCCAAATGGATCTGCATCCAGCATTGGGTCGTATGGGTCGAACAGGTGGTTCATCCCGTTGAATGTATTCCCTCCTTCATTCGGCGCAAGCGCGGTCGGGCTCGTGAACGGCGGGTTGTGGCTTTGCGCGGGCGGCATTGGCGGCTGCATGCTCTGGCTATGCATCGGGTTCTGCGGCGGCGGAAAGTTCTGTTGTGGGTACGGACCAGGCCCAGCGGAGTGGTCGCTGGGCTCTTCGTGGTCGAGCAGATCGGCTTGCTCATCGTACTCCTGCTCTACAAGGGAATCAGCCTAGGATTACAAAGCTCTATGCCTATGAGACGGGGCAAAGGAAACGGGACAGCTTGCCGAGTTGTGACATGTGGTCCGTGAACGGAGTCGGGAAGTAGGAGGGGGGTCCGCCGCTGGTGCTGCTCTGCGTCATCACACTCGCCCCGCTACCGACGGTGGAGGCGCTCGACATGCCATTTGAAGGGGGCTGGCTAGTGACCAAAGATGGCCGCTGTGGACCCATCAATGGTGTGAAATTTGACCTAGGCGGCTGCGGTCGCAAGTGCTGCTGCTGCTGCTGTTGTGGGGGTATGGGCCCGAAATTGGGAGATACCGAAGTGCCCCGGGGCATAAAGTTTGGCGAGTGAGTCGCGGTGGTGGCAGGAGAAGACAGGTGGGATACGGGGGTGGGCTGTGATAGTGGTGAACGGTTTGGCACTGCGCCGTCAGGTTGAATCATGGGCAAACCATGCACACCTTCAGACTTGGGCGGCCCCCCTAGAGACCGCCGCTGCTGCTGTCTATTCAATATGGCACGCTGCTGGAGGGGTGCTTGATTCGGAGAGGTGGTGGCAGAGGCAGCGGTTCGCGTCGGGCCCAGATTGGGACTGCCAGTCTTTGCGCGCAGCTCGGCCTGGACATCGATGCCTGTGGCAATTAGCGCGTGAATTGGCCCAGTGATGGATCGGACGTACCCTTCTCCAGCAAGACTCGCTCGAGCAGCGAGTTCTTGTACCGGAGCATGAGACACTCGTCGGCGGCATTGCGGTGGCTGTTCTGCAGGTTCTGCAGCGTCTCCTCATGGTGCTTGATGGTGCTCTCGAGCTGCTTGATGTACTCGGTGCGGCGCTCGCGAAAGGCAGCCTGGGCCTGGCGGTTGCGCTGCTTGCGCTCCTCCGAGGTGGCATATATCTTACGGTGCTTGGTTAGCGCAATGTCTGAGAAGGTGATGGACTGCGCAACGGCGGCCATGTCTACAGAAGGTTGGAGGTGCAATGGGTTCTCACTGGCTTGCGCCCGCCCTTGCGCTTCTGCGGCTGCGGGTTGTCCTGGGGATAAATGTCCGGCTCCGGGTCGGGCGAGGACATGGACGACATGGAGCCATCGCGAAGCGTCTCGTCCTCGGTCTTCCCCACGGCGACTGCCATGTCGCTATCTCCCATACCAACGTGCCCCTCCCACAAAAGAGGGGCACTGATGCCAAGAGGGAGGGAGATAGACGCGATAGCGACGGCGATAGCAACAGCGACAGCTCTTGGTCGGAAAGAGACTCTGACAGGTTAAGCGCGAGCTGGGGAGCGTCCGCGGCGCCGGGACGGAGTTTCTCTGAGATGTGTGTGCGTGTTTGATAATGTCTGATAAGAACGAGCGGCGGCTCGCTGTGTGTGGTTGCGCAGAATTCGTGCCGTAAGATCTTTGCTAATGAGAATTGGAAGAGATCGAGGGCGGAGGTGCAGCTTTCAAGGCGTGAACGGACCACTCCAGGCTGCGTCACGAGGCTGCTGCGCTGGCTCACTCCTGGAGGACAGGCAAATGAAAGACACAGTGCTCTCCCGCAGACAAATCGCCAAGGCCACGGCCAGCTCCAGTCGGCGGCCGCTCAGAGTTTTCTAGCGGGGGGCTCACGTTGCGTCGCGACAGGGCTGCGCCAACTCGACTGAACGTCTGGTGGTGGAGAGGTCGAGGCGGCCGAGGGACCATTAGGCGAGCCGCGCGCCCTCTGTCGGATCGCTTCGCCATGTGCAGTTAGAGGGAAGCCGTAGTTCCCGCCTTTTAAACACCTTTCTCCGGCTTCTCCATGGGAAGATATGTAGGTATGTATCGACCGGCGAGTGAAGGCGTTGGAGTGACTTTGCCTCTGCTCCTCGCTCACCACCCATAACGACCACGCCCCTGGCCCGCGAGCGCGATGTTGAACATCACCAGCGCGTACTTATATCCCAATGTTTAGCGAGGAGGAGCAAGAGACGGACCGAAAGAGCGTGCCGGCTTCGGAGGAAGGCCATGAGGCGTGGGCCAGCCGCCGGCACGCCGCTCACAGTTCACAGGCTCGCAGGCTCTGCCGCCCGCAGTCCCGTCAGCCTTACCGCGCCATCTTCTTGATCTCGGTGATCTGATAAGCAGCACACGCTGATCGATGCTCTCGCAGCCTGCGACACGGGTTCGTAGAGCCTGCAGTATGGGGTGCGGGGTCTCAACGAACGCCAGATGGCGAACCTCGCCGCTCTGCCGGAGCCCACCGCCCAAAAGCAGTAAGCCGGGTGGCTGTCGGCACACCCCGAGCACATACCCTACTCCGCGCGAGTCGACCTGGACCTGAGCGGTGGAGATGCACCTGATGTCTGTGGTTGACCGTTTACGGCATGGCTCACTCGAGCGCGCACCGCGAAGGAACATCGTCAGTTGTTGAACCGCACCCAGCCGGCCCGATTTCGCTGCAACGTCACTTGAGGCATCGCTCTCTCATCCGAGCCAAGGCGCCATCGATAGTACAGAAGTCGCGATGCACGCTCCTCCCACCGGAACACGTTAACCCGTCCAGCTGTCTCGCGTTGAGAAGCATGCGGAGAGCGTGAAAATGCAGAGATGTCTGTATGCTTCAGTAGACGTAGACATGGTGAGGCAGTTCAGTAAGTGGTCAAGTAGAACACGTAGGCTTTTCAATCGATCCGGTTCTGCATGCTCCTTCCACTCCTCGTCTGGCAGTCGCGATGATACAGTCAAAAAGAGAAAGAGCGTGTGCTCCAGTCGTCATTTCTAGCAGTCGCGCGATAATACCCTTAAAAAAAAGAGAAAGAGCGTCCCTTCCACTTGTCATTCCTAGCAGTTACGATGATACCCATTCAAAAAGAGAAAGAACATTCCTTCTAGTTGTCATTTCTAGCAGTCGCGCGATAGTACCCTCGAAAAAAAGAGAAAGAGCGTGCCTTCCATTCGTCATTCCTAGCAGTCACGATAATACCCCCTCAAAAAGAGAAAGAACATCCCTTCCACTCGTTATTTCTAGCAGTCGCAATGATACATTTAAAAAGAGAAAGAGCGTGCCTCCCTATCCTTATTCCTAGCAGTCGCGATAATACCCCCTCGAAAAAGAGAAAGAACATCCCTCCCCCTCGTCATTCCTAGCAGTCGCAATAATACCCCCTCAAAAAGAGAAAGAACATCCCTCCCCCTCGTCATTCCTAGCAGTCGCAATAATACCCCCTCAAAAAGAGAAAGAACATCCCTTCCGCCTCACAGCCTCCACATGTCCGCGATACTAACAACCCCATCCCCGTGCGACCGACCATCGACTCCGACACACCTGTATATCGAGCATCGACATAGTCTCACATGACTTTCCTGTTTCGCCAGCATCGGATCCCGCATAATCATTCGGTCAGAATCTAGTCGCTACTTGTCAGCGCCGTGCTCCTTCCGCCTTCCACAGAGCGCCCGCTGACGGTATGCCGCTGACTCTGTCAAACATCGCGGGCCGGTTGCTGAAGGGATCAGGTCACTCCCCGCTATCATCTGGAAAAGACCCTCCATCCGAAGCGCGTCCCACGCTGGAGAGGGCGGCCAGCTCTGTCTATCCCGCTTCTCCTGAATCAGACGTTGCCGTCTGTGGAGGCATGGTAGCCGGTGCTTTCGGTGAACCAAGAGCCCACTCGAGCAACGTTATTTCGTGGGCAAAGACGCGTCCTCTATCAGACATACGCGAGATCACGGAGCCCAGCCTGGCGGACACTATACCGCAGAGGTTGCTCTCTGATGGCAACATTCCTCGGAGTATGTCACGTGCCGACCTGTCGCGTAAGCCCTCGTCTATCGCATCGAGGCGTCCTAGCGTCGATACTCGAATGCCAGAAAACAGGGAGCCCGACAGGAAAACTAGCATCGACAGCAATGGCGCAAGATCAGCACACCGAGGCCGACCCCGTAGCGGAACACCATCACCAGATATAAGCATTTCCAGTGTATACAGCATTCCACCCTGCAGCGTACCGCCTCGCTCGTCGTCCCGTGTCCGGGCGCGCAGTGCTTCGTGCAGCCGGAATCCTATACCCCCGACTTCACAGCGAGTGCCAGCACCGCTCTCAATACTCCCTGTTTCTTTACCACCTCCTACGCCGCTTGAAACAGGGAAGACAATTCCGCGGTCTGGGCAGTCGCAATCACCCCTACGTCAAGTTGCGGCACGCCTCGATCCTGTCTCCCATGATTCCCAGCGCCGCATACCTTCTCGGACATTTATACGAGAACCTCTTTCCACTGAACTATTAGACTTTCCTACTCATCGACATCCACGCGTGCATATCGGCCTAGATCTCTCGGCAAGTATATTTGTGGGAGGTGGTTCCATCGAGGGAACTGCGCAGATCAACGTTGACGATGCCGAACGGATACGTCACCGCAAAACATTGGCTATCGGGCGAATATCGATAGATCTCCTGGGACTCGAAGAGGTTTCCGGGAATAGACGCTCCGTATTTCTGAATCTAGCGACGGAGCTTATCGACGACGAACATCCGCCACCACACAATATGGTGGATAGCCGAGAGCAAATAGGCCGTGATGACCCTTTTTGGCATTTGATGCCTTCATTATCCAATTTACCGTTCATGATGAGCTTACCGCTAAACGTTGGGCCGCCGCCTTTTCATACAAAGAATGCGAGGATCCGTTACCTTCTTTGCGTATCTCTTCTCGTCCGAGATCAGGGGCGACAGTACATTGTGCGAGCCTCGGAGGACGTCACCGTACTGTCTGTATACGATCGTAAGTCAACCAACTTGCGATGGCGTACGCTGCTAACAGGGTGCAGCTGAGAAGGCTTTAATGTCTCTTCCAAGTCCTCTGATAGCATCGGATGAGTGGGTCAAACCTCGCGACACCACCGTCGAGGTAGTCAAAGTGACTGCCGGGCTCCATCGGCAGGTCTGGGTCAGCGGGACAAGCATCTACGTGGACGTCCACATTGCCAACAACAGCCGAAAAATGATCAAAAAGATTGAGCTCCAGCTGGAAAGGGATCTACTCTGCTACAAACATGTTCGTTGTGGAGGAACTTGCCGCAGCCTCATGAAGATGCTGATCTCAGTGTTTCATAGGCTGCCGCATCTACCATGGAGAAATCTGCAAGCCAGGCACGAATCTTTGACAGCAACGAAAGGACTATCCTCAGTAAATCACTCATCAAACACGGAGCAGCGGGGTGGCATGGAGTTCCTGCGCACCAGACACATATTCGCACATGCGACCTTGAGGTGCCCCGAGGGCATGGCACGGTGAAGTGCGGTATGTTTACCCGTGTATCCTCGAGCTTTATGACTAACATACTACGTTTCAGGCAAATATTTTGAAGTGCGGTACTTCCTGAATGTTGTTGTTGGCACCTCCCATACGTGTGTGTTCCATGCGCCATCACCAGTCGAAGCTGACATTCTTCAGCAAGCTCGTTACAGTTCAGCTACCGATCGTGCTCATACACATGGTAAGTCTCAACAGCGATATATATCGTCGCCGTTTCCATCTGACTAGTGTCAGAACTCTCTTGACGTAGTCCCCAATTCTGTTGCCCAAGTCGCCGCTGCCATCGAGGAAAAGCGCACAGCACAGTCCTACCAGCGCGGGCACTCTCCACCACGCCTCGGGCGCCGTTCATCGCGTTCTGTCCAAGGACGCGCCTTCGCCGCCCCACGTATGCAATCTCTCGATCGCATGCGCGCCCAAGCCGAAGAACTCCAAGAGATAGGTCAAGTTCTGGAGCGCAGCCCCCGTAAATACAGACTCCGTCGCGCCGACAGCAATTGGGACTATCACACTCCCCCCAGCAACCGCAAAGGCAAGATCCTCGGCGACGGCGACGTAGCAGATCTACAGAATCGACTCCGGAGGGTAAGATCGAACGACACGGTTGGCTCGAAGGCGACAGTCCAGAGAGGAAACTCGATGCGAAGTGGAAGAGGATGCAGCTCTGCACTGGGGTTCAGGGAAGCCGAAGTAAGAGACGATATGGAGCTTGGCGGGTTGGGCATGAGTGGCGAAACGCCATTCAAACAGCGCTTGGAAAGGAGTCGGAGTAGGCAGTATCGATTCACCAAGAAGAAGAGTGTGGAGAGGTGGAAGGATGTGGCTAACGCGGGGGTCGGGTGGTTCAAGGGAAATGGCGGGGGGAGTGCCGGGGGAAAGGATGAGAGGGAGAGAGATGGCTGGGTTTGATGGACTTACTTTGGTCGACACTTCTCCAGGAAAGGAATAGTGTCGGTTTTTTTTGTTTGCGCTCGATTGTATCGGATTGGATCGCCTGCGATCAATCGATCTGATTTGCTTTTGGTTACTTAGACATGACCTGGTTTGGAGTATTCTTAGCTTGGTGGAAACATCCTAATGGTGGACTCTTGGTGGAAATCAACTTATTCTTCGCGGTTGAAATCTTGAGTGTGATGTGAGTTGTGTTGTAGTGAGTGCTTATCGTCTGTCTCGCTGTTCTTGTCTCATAATACATACCCACTAGCTCGCAATTGACTACTGACAACAATCAACCATGATATGTGCCGACATCGTAAGATGCTACTCGTTGTCCTTCAAGCCGGAGGATATAGCGAACCATGCAGCGGTCCTCGTCGGGCCTGCACGACTGGATGAGAAACCTGGTTTACTGTTTCTATCCATTGAAATTTGCTATATCACTACTGTTGAAGTATTGGGACCCTGTTGAACACAGGCAGCAGCTCAGCGCGCACGGGACGCTTTTACAAGTCTGTCAAGGATGTTCAAAAAACAGTTGTATTCAACTCAGTCTAAGTCGAAACACTAGTTGTTTTGAAACGGCTCACCCAAGACAGTTCTGAGAGATCCGATGTCGGTGGTTTCGGGGGACTTTGTATTGTCTTTTTGCTCGAGTAAGGGCTTGAAGAAGTATCGAATTGGTATCGCGAATGTATGTGAGTTGTTAGGTTAGCTGGATAGTGGATACCTTGGTTAGGTACTGTGTTAGCAATATAATTTCTTTTAGGGTTGAGTTGGATAGGTCGTGGGTGAGATGGCGGGGAGAGGGAGATACGTTTGGGGTAACTAGTAGATAGTGTGTAAATTAAGTGGTATTGGCATCTATCTTTAGGTAAAGGGTAGGGGTAGATCTTTGTTGTAACTTGTAGAGTTTATAAAGATAGTCGTTTTATAAACTTTTATATAGGGTATAAAATGATTCCGTTATGATGAATGCAGATATGTTTATTTATTATTTGCTTTGAATAAGTTATACTTTTTACTAGAGGAACGAAGGGTATTGTTGGGAGGACTATCCCTATGAATAGAGATAGGATTTGAAGCTCTCCTATGCCAGGACCAGCAGGGAGTAGAGCCAGGTGTACGGTCCTATGCCAGGACCAGCAGGGAGTACCGTACGGTGAAAGGAAATAACAAGGGCGAGATGAATTGGTTCATGTTCATCTTATTCTTCTATCTACGTACGAGAGGTCTCTATATACTAGCTAGTCATGTGACTTACACGTGACCTGCACGTGACCTGCACGTGACTAGTCACGTGACCTGCCACATGGCATGGAATCATTGGTGGAGAATAGAGAACCGAGAGAATTGAGGGCAGGCAATTAAGAGAAGGCAGCGCCGTACATAGTACAGACACTAGGAACTTTTTACTTTTCTGTTGTATCACGCTGCCTAATCTCCTACAGCTCTCTGTACGAGATAGATTTAGAATTGTTGTCTAAAGTAAGCTCTGTTAATCTATCGTGCGGCAAAATCAACAGAGGATAAAGAGGAGGGGGAGGGGAGGATCAATCGTTTAAGCTTCGTACGAGGGAGGAGAGGATTAATTGTTCAAGCTTCGTACGAGGGTTCGTTTAATTAAGGGAGAGGAGAGAGGTGCTAGTAGCTTATTCGTATAGCGTTTTTAGTAGAGAGAGAGGTTAATTATTTAAGCCTTGTACGAGAGTTTGTTTAATTAAGAGAGAGGAAGGAGGTGTAAGGCATGTAGGCCTAGCGCTTTGTGCGCTAGCTATTACTGTAATAGAGAGGTACTACTGCTAGTTAAATAGAAGTTTATACAGTAGAGTTTTTATAAAGGGTATTACTGCTAGTTAAAGAAGTTTGTGCAGCAGGTTAATAGAGAGGGGTGTACTATAGGTAGATAAGCTGCGGCAGCAGTAGTAGCTTGTACAGTAATTTATTATAGTATCTCCTCTTTAGTGTACGATAAGTATCCCGCTCTCCGTATAAGATAAGTTAATCTTCTCTCCTAGGTTCTCCTAAACGTAGAAGAGGTGTAGAGGTCTAACTTCCTGTTAGACTAGGCTCTACCTTCACCCTTGTAAGGGAACTGACCCTAAGGGTAGATATTATTTTAAAGATAAGATAAATTTAATAGAGTCTACAGGAAGTGCTATAGAGAGTTTATATACTAGTCCTAGGCTAGTTCTAGGTAGGTGTTATAGCTTAGGCTACGCCTGCGCCTAAAGGATAAGGCTTAGTCAGCGCGATAGAGTATATAGCCTTTAGATTGCCTTTAGGCCTCCCTTGTTACAAATATTTATATTCTTATTAACACTCATTACAGTTCTACTTTAAGGCTAGTCTATTATATTAAATATTTATTAAAACAGAGCTATAAAGAGACAGGATAGCTTCTAAACAGGCCCTAAACAATACTGTCTTACAGTAAATACTTACTACTCTCTAATCTCTTTAAACTTTGCAGAATAACGACTGCGCCGCGCTCTGCTAGCTTTAAGAATAACTTAATAAAGCCTGTAGAGCTATCTCTAACCTTGCTACTCTAGCCCTAGCAACTCTCTATTAGAATACTACAGACAATACTATCCCTCCTACCCCTATAGATAAGACACTAGCTAGTAATCTAACTAATATAGCTAACCTGCAGGTAGCACCTACAGCGCTCCCCTTAGTTAAAG